>CACVKI010144863.1:0-26310 GCA_902732785.1 Trichogramma evanescens
GATGAAATTGGCTGAAATTTGGTGCAGCTATTCACAGCAACAATACGGAGGGCTCCACAGAGCCGTTTTTCGAAAATCGGTCTAGTAAAAAAGTTATTTGAATTTACACTTATAATGCTCGGTCGGTCAAAATCGGGGCTTTGGCATCACCTTAAATTTACATTTTCAGAGTTCGGTCGGTAAAAAATGAGGCTTCGGCATCACCTTAATTGCAAGCTTATCGAGCTAACGAGCGCACATAATTGACAAATGCAAATAGCTAAGCAGTGCTCGGTGGACGAGTCGAGTTGGCGTCGGTTCGGATCGTATCGTTGTCAAAATGACGCTTATTTATTGCGCCTCTCGCGGCTGCTCATGCTCTCGATGCCGCTTCGGGCGCGATAGTCGTGGGGTCGTTGTTGCGCGCGTGCAGCAACGACACGAGTCAATTAGCATTCGGAAAAAAAAACGAGACGCTGCGCTCGAGCACGGCTTCGAGGCCAAAAAGACCTCGAAAAGAATAACGAGATATAAATGGGAGTCGGTGCAGCGAGCGCGAGCCACGATAAAAGCTGACCGGCTCTTGAGCAATTAAGAGCGCTCGACTACGACTGGCCTGAGAGCTGCTGGATTTGGCCCGAGGAAGACGCTGCTGGGACAGTGTCGAGGAGAGCCTCGAACGTTGTACGGGCGCTAGATGCACTCGAAATTGATAGGAAGCGATTTTTACAAAAAAAGAAAGAAATAGTTGACACGAATTATCTAATTTATTTGACGGGTGCGGTGAACCTATGCTGCAATTTAGTATATGATCGAGTCCACACGGAAAGCAGAATACCGAACCTCCGAGCGCTCGAGACTCAGGAAAAATCGACATTAATTAGACTCGCGAGTCGACGCATATAATAGGAAACTCGTTCGAGCTGGCGCTCGAGTTCGACAGCTACGAGTTTCTTCGGATGCTCGTCGTCGAGTATAGTCGAAGGTTATGCCCATTAAATAAGCTTTAGACTCGATTTGAACAGTTAATCGGGCGTCCTCTGAGACGATGCGTTGCTTTGGGGAATTGCAGATCCGCGGTACTATACGTACGCCTTAAGCATAATTAATTGCTCAATCGAGCCTTATGCAGGGAGGAGAGTATCGTTTCAAGTCACTTTGCTAATTTTTATCGCCTTCTTCGGTATTACGACTAATTCTCTGTTATCGTGCTGGCAGTTGGATCACTTATTTCGCGAGTCCTCAGTTTTTTGCTCTAACCTGTGTCGAGCATCGCTCGGCGCGTCGATCCATCGCGTCTATTCAATTTGACTTTCTTTTTTCGTTTCACTCGGTTGGCTTGGGGCATTTTTGCGTCTCGTATGTCATCGGATAAAAAGTCCACGAGTCGGACTGTAAATCGTCAGCTCGAGCTACAGGTCCAAAAGAGAGAATCGACTGGTTTTTAGTCGCTCGATTAAAAGGTGCGCGCGCGTTGTCGGGTGGCTCGCGCGAACCGAGCGCAGAAATTCCAATTCGAGCGCACGTACACACATGCATGTACAAGTACGCGCATACACGGAGCAGCGGGCGCAGGTGCGGATAGGCAGTTGGAGCAGCTACGAAGAGCGCATTAAATAATCCGGCCTCGAGCGTGCGCGCGGCAATCGGCGCTAATAGTGATTTATGTCTCTCGACTCGATTGCAAATCGCAAATAATCCCGAACGCGCAACCATCCGGCTCCGCGCGCGGCTCCGAGTCGAGATCCGCAGAGCCGCGCGTTTTAATGAAGCTTCCCTCGTGGCCATTAGCCGTGACTATTAGCACCCGCGGATCGGCTTCCGCAAAGTAGCGAATTCTCGCCGTCGCACGCATAACTCATTTCTGTGCGTCGACCCGATGGATTTTCATGGGCGTTCGCCGACCGATTGTACCACGGATACTTGCTATGGAAATCCGTCGTAAGCAACAACTTTGGTGCTATCTTTTTGTTCGCAGTACGAGACGAAGAGTAAACTTTGTCGGGCTAAAAATGTTTCGCAAGCTCGACTAGGCTTGCTCCTTTCGATATCGAAAGTTCAGCACGGCCGAGATACAAACGAGCCGACGCTGTTGGAGCGAAGCAAATATTTTTCCCTCTGGCAGAAATCCGTAATTTCGAGCTCGTATAATAATAATACGGCCACGCGGGGAGCGTAATAATATTAACCGGCGTAAATCGGCTCGAGCAGATAAAAATCGGGACTTCTCTAGTCCTGTTCTGGCCACCCTCGTCCCTCGCTGTCTGGCTCTCTGGTTGCTCTTGCATAACAATAGGTGAAACAAAAGGCTCATCAAGTGATAATATCGAGAAAAGAGAGAGAGAAAGAGAAAAAACTGCTGCTGCTGCTGTTGATCGAAGCCAGGCGCAGTGCAGTTGGAAGTTGGGCGCACGCGCGGCCCAACCGAGAGCGTATAACTCGCCTCCTTCAGTCCTTTGGGTAACTGCACTGATGATAATCGGCGTCGTGCATTTATATATAGGTAGCTGCGACGTAGGTGTATTGGAGCGTCTCGAGGCTCGCAATCGGACCATCTTGTCTGGTCGTTCTACATATATGCACACAAACACACAGACACACGTCGCGTCACGGTTTTTCATTAAGATCGGTAAGAAGTCGGCGTGACTCGGCTGAAAAGTCTCGGCAGCAGACGCATTTCTCCCGTCCGTCCGATGATTGTGGAGCTTTCGCGCGGCCGACTGGCGGGTTCCGATCGGTCGGGGTGCGCGCGTCAGAGGAGCAGAGCACGAGCAGCAGCACTCGTACACTAGCTCATTTCTGCATCATGCATCCGCAGCTCGGCTGCCGCAATCGGTCGGGTGCGCGACTAATGACGGCTATACAGCAGCAGCAGCAGCGGCTCGGCTGCGGTCGAGGCTAGCGGCCGATAATCGAGATCGCGAGATAATCGAAGAATGCACTTTGCTCCGTATAACGAAGTTGAGCTCCGTTGCGCTGCCTGTGGTGCGCGTGCAGGTGAGCTTTTTCTCTTTGCTCTTGCTGATCGTTGAGCTGCTGCCGCTTGGCCGTTGTACGCGAGTTGCGGCTGGTGTTGGCGGCTCCGCCTTCTCGTATACACGGCGTACGCCTCGTTACGAGTACCGCTATTATAACGCAGGAGTCGTGGCGCGCGTACGTGGGGTGGGTGTGGTCGGATATATCCGTATATGCCGCGCGCCAACAAAACTCGACGAAAACGAACGACGAGATTTTCCCCCCGAGATACGTATATATACTTCGTACGTGCCAGCTATACGGCTTAGAACGCGTCTAGCCTAATTGAAGGATGAACCGAGAATTCGTAGGCAGCTTCTTTGGATGATATCGCGCAGTCGAGCCTGCACCGTTTCATACCGATCCGAACGATCCCGTATATACAGCCGCAGACGCATGTATGATCTCTCGCTTATGGCCTTTTTTTCTCTGCTACTGCTACCACGAGTTCGGAGCTGTCTCGTCGACGCACTCGCGCCTGATACGAGCCGCCTCTCGCACGTGCGGATTCGCCGCTGCTATATGATACGCCAGTAGTAGATATTGTACACAAGGCAGGCTGCAGTGCAGCAGCAGGACTTTTCATACTTCATTAGCTTGGCTCGATTATCGCGCTCTTCTCTCCTCTCTCTCTCTCTCTCTCTTGGATCGAGCCTCTCTTTCGTGTCCTTTTTACTTGTACTATTCTGCGTTGCGTTTCCTACCGTATACACGCGTGCTTGCGATACGCGTACGCGCGCAATTTTATACGCTTTGCGCATTAGTCAAAGTTGAAATTTATCTAAGTTATGAGCTTGGGAGCTCGCACGCGTGTAGCTACACACACACACACACACGCGGGTGACTTTGCGCGTTCGCGTTCGCGCGCCGTTGGGAGTCGACTGCAGCAGTTGGCTCGGCTCGGCTCGACTAACCCCTGTATAAAAATGACCCGAGTCTCGATAACGATCGGCGACTAGCTCTCGGCAACCTATACCGCGTAGCAATGCGCCATTTCTCGGTCGTGGCACCGCGAGATTGCGTCGTTCGGGCCGGACACCGACACGATCGCGCGACTAAAACCGGTGTTTAATATTATATAGGCAATCGTAGTCTTGTGCGTGCTGCTCTGCTGCACTGCTACGCGTGTGCTGCGTGGGGAGGCTTTCGAGCTTATTTCGCATCGACGGGACCCGCTGCAAATTAGCGGATTTTCGCGCTTTTTTTTTGCCGATCGTCCGCGCGCCGCAACGAACCTCGACGTGCGTATAATTTATATATATACGGCTACTGCGGGGGGCTCTAGGCATTCGAGGTACATGCACGTACTTAGAGATCGCGTCTGGCATTCTTTGCTCTCGTTACATTTTGAGCCACCTGTTGGCTGGGCTGCGGTGATGAAAATCGATAGCGCATTCGTGCCGGCGCACGCCAATGTAATGTAGCACCTCGCGCGGGCGCGGGGCCTTTTTTTCTTCTCGCCTTCTCGACTATCTCTCGAGACGATGGACTGCTCGGATCGTTGGCCGCGCTTGGCTTATTCGCAGGCATCTCTTTCAGCGCGTTCAACTCTAATTTCAAGCTATTTAATAGACGATCGGCAACTGTACTATTGCGTGATTAGCAGCTTAACTCGTATTTGTATAGCTGCTACATAATATAAATAAAGTCTCGCGGTGTCGACGGATTTTCCTCGACTCGCTCGATGTATCGAATTTTCTCCTCGTCGGGCTCGGGCTCGACCTTGCTCGGCCAATCCCAAACGCGCGCCCGCGTACATGTGCACGCGGTAATTATTTTACACTCGGAAAATCACAATCAGCTTTACGGACTGCACTCGCGTACAGGCTGTAGAGGAACTATGCATTAGATGTGCAGCCCCTATAGACGCGTATGTGGCACCTATTGGCTATATGGGCACTATATACCGCACGTATAAATATATAGCGGCTGGAGCAATCGCGTTGAGGCGCATTTACCCGCGATAATTGCCGTATATTGGAATAACGTTGGCTGGCGATCGCGCGCCCGTGTAACGGCAATGCGCCGCAGAAAAAGATAGTCGAGCGAGGCTTTTTTCCCCCCGAAGATATAGAAAACTGTATAAATATGCGCCGCGTTGCTAAACGGCTTTAACCGTAATATAAGTATTGGCCGTGTACAGCCTATACCGCAGCTGTATATGTATTTATACGTATGATGGCAATGCTCGCCGGGGCTCTTATCAGCACTCTCCGACCAAGCTCATTCTTCATTTCCATTTTATATTCTCTGCGCGGGGCTAATTATCATATGTAGCAATGACGATAGCTCGCGCCGCAGATAAGCCTCGCTCGGCATTTCGAGTGCGCACATATACGAGCCTGCTGCGTGTGCATCGTCGTCGAGTGCATCGTCGGCTCGACCGATAGGAGGGACGCTTCGCGCGTCTCGGGCGCGTGTCTTCTTGCGGCTGCCAATATCGAGTACGCGAGCCGCCGCGACCATTTCACTTGTTAATGACTCGCCGATTTAATTGTAATGTATGTAACGCCCCGGCCATAAGCGGCTGTACAGTCCCGAGCAACGAGCATTCGACACCGATGCTAATGGCCTGTATATAACTGCCAATAGGACTAACGGGCGCAGTAAAAGAACCTGCAAAAAACCTCCTGACCTTGTTATTAATTAGTTATTGCGCTCTACGCGGAGCCATTACGATAAGACTGCGCTTCGGGCCATTTTCCCGACGCGGTAATGCTCGTATGCACGTATAATAGATATATAAATTTATTGAAAATGACGATGACTTTGCAGGGACGGTGAGAGCAGCCCGACGAAAGTTGAAGCTGGCCAGGGGGAAGGAGCCAACGACGTTGACGCGGACGAAGCTGCGCCGCTGCATCCCAGCACGGCCGGGGCCACCAAGACGCAGCAGCAGTCCAACGAGGGTTGGGAGGTGGCATCAGGTAATCATGAGAATACTACACAATTAGAGGCCGGTAATTATAGTAAAGTAAAAGCCAAGAGTCGAGGCAGCGTCGCCGAGGAGTTCAGCTTGGTGCGCAAAGTGCGCCTGAAAAGTTGGCCCGCGCGAGCGTCCAACGCGCAGCCGCCCAGTCTCGCCGCCTCGACTCGCTACACGCTGCTGAGCGACTTGGCCGGCTCGGACGAGAACGACGACGCCGACGATAACGACGACGACGACGAGCAGCTCCCGGCCGAGACCAAAGCCGCCAGCTGGACGCGCTCGAGCCCGAAAAAGGCCCTGGCCAGAGGCCCCGGCAGTCCCAGGAGACGCAGCGTCGCCGCCTCCGCCGCCGCAGCAGCAGCCGCCTGCAGGCAATCGAGCAAGCGACTGCAAAATGCCAAACGCTTTAAAAAGCGCCCCAAAATCTCCTGGTTCGTGGCTTTTCAAATCGCTGTGGCCTTGCTGCTCGCTTGCTACGTTTTCGTCAACTCGAGCTCGTCGTAGTGGGCGGACTGGATCGGACCGCGGGCCACTCGTCGTCTCGTACCCAAAGTCGCAACTCGCCTCGCGCGTCGCCGCCTCGCTGCAGACGCCAATTTTCTCGACTAACTTATATCATCATTTACATTTGTTATATATTTATTTAATTTTATAATCATTGAATATTGTTGTCATTAAAGTTATTAAAATCATAAATTACTTTTGTACGAGTACTTATGAAATTTCGACTATTTGAATCAATATATAGTGTGCGAGGAACAATTTGTTATATATATGCTATAAAAATGTGGTTTGTCTCGTTGATTTTGAAAATCGCCAATTTCCACATTGATCGTGTTACAATATACTGACCGTTGAGTATGTTGTTGTTAATGGGAAACGTCAATCAATGAAATGTCTCCGTTTCTTCCCATAAAATTGTATATTCTCTTAATTAAATATACCATGTGTCGGGCGCTTCATTGTGCTATAAACGCATCTAATTGTAAATACATTTTTCTTCAAAGCACTCGGAAACAAGTGTAATTTCCGCAGGGTTTTGATAAATAGTACAACTATTTATATATCGAAACTTTGTCTAAAGTCTATATTTTTGCTCATGTTTTCTTCATTATATTATTTATATATAAATACAACATCATCATAAACGACCGGTAACTTATTCATACATTTTTTCACCCGTCAAAGGCAAATGTATTTTTCTACTAGAGCAATAAATTTTTTGAATTTCCTAATCGCTCTTATAATTTCTATCTTTCAACCAATGATTTCCTTGTGTGCGCAGGTAAAAGAAGACGAAAACGCATCCGAACCCAAGGGACCGAGAGGACTGACGCGCGATAAAAAAGCGAAGCGAATCAAAGAGTCTTCCCCGAAAATCATTCGTGGGAGTAGAATTTAATGCATTCACGGCTCTTTAGATTCAAGACGAAATCGTTTTTTTTTCATTTAGTGAAATCATCTAAATCTATAATTCAGTGATCAAAGAAGTTGATTTATTTCATTCGAACTTAACACCTTCTGTAATCTATTTGACTCAGATATGACAAATAAGTACAAATAAAAAATTCATTTTTTATACAATAAATAAAAGCTTTTTTTTATCGACCAAATATTCAAAAAATAATCATTTAAACAATCATTTAAATCATAAAAAATGTACTTTGCAAGTGTAAAAGAACCGTGATGATCACTTATGCTGACATACGTGAAGCAAGATGTTGACCGAACACTGATTATTATGAATAAATGTTGAAACTGATATCCATTCAACAGTAATTTTGTTTTTTAAAATAAAAAAGGATGTTACTTTTCTTCTTATTAATTTTAAGGTAAGTATTTAAAATTAGAAATAAAGCGATACTTTGAAGAAATAAATGTTAAACACCCGATGCACTTGGTTGGACTGCACAGCAATGGATCCGCTACCAGGACGACGGGCAAAAATCGAGTTGCCCCAGTACTTGGAGCATCGTTGGAGCGAATTTCATGCGAAGCTCTTTAAATCGTCGCGTTTACAAACATCCCCGCCCGTGAGCGAATCGAGCCGATAATGACAACAAACGACACGACGCTTGTACGCGTGAGGCTGCTCGCGCGTCGAAAGCAGAAATAGCTCTTAGTGTTAGTAATTCGATCGAATAGTGTAGAGAGTAATGTTTAGATATAAGCGTGCGTCGCTAAATCCGTTAGGTATTTCTGATTTTTTTCGTCAGCTGAATTCCGTAAAGTTTCATCGCACCGATTGCCGATTTTTCACATGTTTCGAGCGGATCCAACACCCATGAGTCCAGTGATCAAGCCTCGGCTAGTTTCGCGTCAGACTTTGGAAAAATTTGCTTCGGAGAACGACAGGCGTTGGGAGAGTCGAGCGACTGGCGGCGAAGCCGCCGCTGCTACCTCGACGCCTGTGCGAAGCAGTGCTACCGATCCGACGCGACCGCGTCGTTTACTCGTCCAGCATTTCGATACCGTGAGTCACTTCAATGCATGATTTATATTATATATTAATTATATTGTATGAAATTGGTACGCTGTATGATGGTTGACATAACGCCGATCGATGATTTCCTCGTGAACGATGAATGCGTCGTGCATTTTTGGGATTTCCAAGGGCATTGCATCGATTGAACGCAAGGCACATGCCGCATAGAAACCCCAACTTTGCTACAACGAGTACTTGCAAGCCACAAGCAGTTTTTTCTTATCTACCAATTGTTTTTCTCTCCCTCGCTCTCCTCTTTTGTTTTTATTTTCAAGTTAGATATATTATTCAAGATAAAGATGAAACATTTTAAACTCGTTTTCTGGGTTGTTTGCATAATTTTATCTTAAACAGCTTCGTAAGTTTTAAGAGAAATAATAGGGTAGACCACCTCAAAAAAAGAATTTCAAAGTAGTTTCTCTTTTTTCTCGAACTTAAGGATTCTTTTAAAGATATGATAATAGAATGAAGACGTCTTCACTACTTAAAATCATAGAGGGTCAGTTATCGTTTAATCGATCGAATGCTTGACCATTTGAGTGCAATAACGTGAAAGCTCTAAAAATGATGAGGTGGAATTTTTCAGCGACGTGTCATTCAACAGTTAATATGTGTCAACGAGTCATTGCATACTCGGGGGTAGAGACGTTCTCGTGTATCGAGCAATCCCTCAGTATTGTGAATAGCGATTTTTTGCCCCTGGCTTTTGCGACTCGTAGCGCTGAGCAGACGCTTTTTGCCGAGCCCCTGTACGGTTGCTCGTGTACCTCCGGACTATGCTGCGGTGTGAAAGATACAGAATATATAAAGGTAAACGGGACTACGCGCGCAGCTACTTGGTAAAAGGTGCTGCTGCTGCTTATGTATGCATATACATAAGTGTAGTATACGTGTGTATGTATAGGAGCAGCGGCTATACGGCCATTCAAGCTCAGTAATGATGATTCATTTGACGTCGTAGCTCGAGAGCAAGAGGGAGCAAAAAACTACTCGAAAACGTTAGCACGCTTTAATATTTATTGGACGGATACGTGTACAGGACGAATGTGTATACGCGATCTCGCGGGGCTTTTTGTCAATACCGATCGTGACTGGCTCGTTTCTTATTATCCAATATGCCATTTTTATTTCTATAAGCGCTTGCGCGCGCGATTTCGAAGCGT
Organism: Trichogramma evanescens; assembly: GCA_902732785.1. Taxonomy (NCBI): domain Eukaryota; kingdom Metazoa; phylum Arthropoda; class Insecta; order Hymenoptera; family Trichogrammatidae; genus Trichogramma; species Trichogramma evanescens. Next base: position 9,572 of record CACVKI010144863.1, read on the forward strand.
AATTCAAAGCCGCGCGAGGATTTTTCTGAAAAGTTCGCTTCTTCTTTTTTTCTTTGTTTTTTTGTTGTTGTTGCTCGCTTCTTGGCGGCGCGATTTTTCTCAACGACCATTTCTCCGCCTATATCCTGCGAACGAATATCGTGAAGCGATTATAAATATGCCGTAACGTCTTCTTACCTCGGGAGCTGCGCACTATAGCAGGCAGAGAGAGAGAGAGGCAAAAAACATCTAGCTGGATCAGTCAGCCGAGTTGGAAAATTATCGCACTGATATAGCTTCGTAAGTTCAATATAATCAAACTATATTTCGAGACGTATTATGTGCAGGCTTAGCAATGCTGAATAAGACATCCGTCACGGCGCAGGGAAATTGTGAAAAGATTGCCCGGAGCACATAAATACCGGCTTTTTTCTTCGAGCTATTGTATACTTGGAATTGAAGAATTAGCAAAACGAAGCTTCGACGATCGGACGAAACAATTTTTATTTTAGCTTTACGGCGTTCCGGTATCAGGAGCTGCCTCTAGCGCTTGAGATATACACATGCTATGTCGGTGGGTTCAACCATACATAGACAGAGCTCGGCGGAAAGTTGCGCTTTTTCACGTAGCGAGCACGATCGTCGCCGCATTTAAATTGGCCATAATGTACCGGTGGCGAAAATAAATAAGAGATACATGCGCTTGAAAAAGCCTTACCTTGATACCATGAATTTATTGATGATAGTGCCAAAGGTAACTTGGGACTTAGCAGGCCAGTAGCATTTCATAAAACAGCCACCACAGGACCACTAAGGCCCGAACTACCTTCGGCCTCGACACAAAATTAGCTGATACAAAATAGAAACAATAACGCATTGTTTTCCCCGCTTTGCAGTTTACCTATGGAGCACAAAGGTTAATTTAATTAAACATAAATTGTCTTGGTGTTTTCTTATGTATTTTTCATATAATGTAAGCTATTATATTATAATTTAATGAGCCGATAGGGAGACACAGAGAGAGTAAAAATCACAATAAAAATGTCGTATTTCTCATCGTTTAAAATCGATTTTCGGTACGCAAACGGATGTTTAAGCGCGAAAAAAATTATTTGAGAGTAATATTATTCCAACGTGATATATTTGACTGATGATTGAAATTAAAGTGTGTCGTTATAATTTTAATGGCATTGTACATATTTCTTTGCAAAACTATTTATAATTTTAAATAAAAAAAGCTTGGATTTCAAATCAAGCCTATATAGTTACAGAGTCGCGCAATTTCGTTTAACGCAACAGATATCTGTGTTTGTTTTATTTTCTAATTTTACGTTAAATTTCATGTAAAAGATTTCGTTTGATAACAACGGAACGTTAAGATTCAAGTTTGAACAAAATAATTTTTGTACAACGTACATTGCAACGACTGAAGATATTCTAATAGAACTCGTGTTGTAATTTGTTCGAGTCGTTTGTTGAAAAAAAAAAAAAAAAANAATCGGTAGAGCAGGACAAAGGCGTCGTTGTTGCAGCTCCGAGAAGCCGAGCAGCGCCGCGCGACGCTCTCTCGTCTCGTAGCACGCTGCAGGTAACTAGATGCACAGGAAGCCGAGCGTCGCTCGGGTTTGGCCGCGGCGCGCAACTCAAGAGGGAATCCGGGCACATGAGCGAGCCGCGCAATCAAGTTGGCGCGCTCATATACGCTCGGAGCTAGGATGTTATGTACGCGTACTGCAGGCTCGCGCGCAAAGAGAGAAAAAGAGAGAGAGACAGAGAGAGGCAAAAGGAGCATTAGCCGAGTAGTCGGAGGTATATATCACGAGCCGCGAAGCCGCTAATCGGCTCTGCGAGGCCGAGGCCTGGAGTACAGGTATGTTGGTGCGCGCGGCCGACGTAGGCCCCGAGAGGATCGAGACGAAGAGTCCGTATGGCTGCTGCTGCTGCACTGCCGTATCCTGCCACATCCTGCCGTCAGCCGCATCATATATCCTTGGCGGCCGAGAACTGCCACACGGCGAGGGGCACTTAATAACTTGGGATATCTTTCCGCGGGAGCACAAAGAGTTCACCGAGCCAGACTATAGTCCAGTAGTGGCGAGGATCCACTCGCGTCGATGCACTTTGATGCACCTCGGCCAACTTCACTCTTACTCACTGAAGCACTCGCGCGCGCACACACCGTGGATATGTTCGCCCCTGTCTTTTCGGAGTCGATTTCGATTCGAGAGTCACCGCGGCTGGTCAAGAGTCGGTCGAGGAAAGGCCGCGTCGATTACGATAGAGTCGGGCTGCAGCAGCGGCACTATACACTACGTAGCGTTCGGTATCGCGCGAGATGCAGTCTCGGTAATGCAGCCAAATGCGTCGGCAGCAGTAGCAGCACTCCCGTTCGTGCATCGCTCTGTGCATCGGGCAAACTTTTTGTCGGAGCATTACTCTTATCATAGGATATGCAAGTCCAAGCCCGAGCCTGTAAGCGAGGGAGAGAGAGTGAGATGGGCTCGCCGGTAGGAGCGCAAACAAAAGCGCATATGCATATACGGACACGCGCTCGCCGAAAAAATAGAGAAGGAGAAGGCCTACTAAGGCCAAAGTCCGACAAAAAGGGGTTGTTTCGATATGCCGACGCATATATACATACATATAATTTTATAAGGGTGCAACGCTGCGCTCAGGAGAGCAGGCCAAAGAGCAGGCCAAAAATCGATAGAGCCCTTTTTTTTCTCAGCTTCTCTCTCTCTCTCTCTCTCTCTCTCTTTCTCTCTCCACACGGAGATTCGTTGCTAGGCTTCGTTTACGAGCTAGTCCCAAACGTACCCCCGGGACAGGGGCACGCATGGCCGCGTATGGAACGCGGCGCGCCACACCCGGCGCAGCGAGGCACAGTACAGTAGAGTAGTACGTCGAGGCACGCATGGTCGCGTGTATACAGTAGTGTTGCAGTACTGTAAATACGTATACACGAGTTACTACAGTCGTGGTAGCTTATCAGAAATTAAGAAGAGGGGAGGGGAGGGGGGGGGGAGGGGGCAATCCAACCAAGGCGGCCCATCTCCGACGATCGTGGCTCTCGACGAAGCTGGCCTATGAAACATTCGGGGGGGCTGGCACTGTAATAGCACGAGGCGCATTCCTCGAGCCGCGCTCGGCAAACTGCACACGGGGCAGGGATGAATTCGCGCGCGCCGAGTGCACCGCTGCCTGCATCCAGATGGCTATTTTTTCCATTTTGTAAATCGCAGCTAGGCCCTCGCTATACATCGCTACACGGCTAACTCTTGTGTATAAATCGCACCGAATTCGCACTCGCAATCGTAAGTCGTCGTCAAAACTGCACTAGTCGTATCGAGGAAAACAGAGTGAAATTCCCTCATAGACGGAGCAAGCCGAGAACGAATATAACAGACGTGGAATTTTCAAAAATTGTCTCAAACGGTTGATCGCAGCAGCTGTACGCCCTCGTGGACCTCGATTGATCATACTACTGACCCCATGATGATGTTACCCCCGTGCCGAGCGAGCCACCGACACCGTCTCAACCCTTTCTTCTCCTTCTTCTTCCTCTTGATCCTCATCTTCCTAGGCGGCTATAAGCTTCTCGCAACGTGAGAATGTGCGGCTCGAGTTAGTTGGCGCTTATATAGAAACTCGTTTTCATCTACGACACTTTTAATGCGAAACGCGTAACATATTTTTGCAACTGGACGAGGCCGTATAATGAAATTTCCTGAAGCTAACTGTGCGCACGATGTTGAACTCGAGAGCCTAGCCTCGCGAGACAATCTCGTTGAGACTTTGCAAATCAGTGATTACGAGGAAATTAAAATTAGATAAGTACGAGAGAAAATGCGATCGCAGGAGGCGGCGCGTGCGAAGCCGAAAGTCATGAAATTCAATGATCCATTGTTAAATAAACAAAAGCAGTTGAAAGAAAGAGAAGAGGAAGAAGACGAAGAAGAAAGAAGAAGAAGAAGAAGAAGAAGAAAAAGACTAGCGGCTGCATCAGGAGTTGAATCAAGCGAGCTTTTGCATGCATAATTGAAGTTGAAATTCAGAGTGCTCGCTTTGGCTTTGATCTCGCACGTATCTCGTATTTCTCAATCTTGCGACGACGACGTGCTTGCAGCAGCAGCTCTCGAATGTGTATCAGCCATACGTACACACCGAGAAGAGCCGAGCGAATGTAAAGTTTGCATTCGCAGACATATATCTAAATCGAAATCTATAATCTCGATAGCGCAGCTTGAACACATATCTACGAGGTTGAAATAACATGGATTCGCGGCCGAGTTTATATCAAAGGTATTGTATATTTTCGTGCATATTTACAAAGAGAATACAGGGGGTGGTATATGAGCGCGGGTGCAGTAGCCGACGAAGCCGCGAGTCGAGGCCATCGACTTGGCTGCCCGGAGGATCGCGAGAAGAAAAGCAGCTCGCATTATAAGAGCTGCTGCTGCTGCTGCTGCACTCGCCTATTCCGGAAATTGAGCCCGAGAGGAAACAATAGAGGCTAGAGGGTGGCGTGCGTCCGAGGATCGGCTCGTTATATGCGCCGAGAGAGAGAGAGAGACAGAGAGAAAGAATAGCTGTGAGCGCGGCTGAAAAAAAGAATCGCGCGAGGCAGCAGCAGCTCGACTTGGCGCATACTTGCGCGCGCGTGCACGGCCGTTGTTGCACCGATGCTGCACGTGGGGGGCAAGTATGTGGCGAGCACGCGTATTACACGCGAATTATCATCGCTGTATAATCACGCCTGCTGCTGCTGCTTCTGCCGCGCGGCCCATGTACATTACATTTATTTATATATAGGTACGTGCGCTCGAGGTCAACTGACGCTGCAGACGCCACCGCCTTCGTGGCTTGCCGATGCCTCGTAGATAGCCAAGCTAGGGGGGCTAGTCTAAACTCGCTCACCTTTTCTCTCTCGTTCTCTCTTTCTCTCTCTCTCTGCTTCTGATTCGTTCTCTCTTGACTGAGGATTGATAAACATTTTACTCTCTCGTTGACTCTTTGTTATAAGCAATTCTATGATTTTATAAAAGCTTATAGCTTGATAACTCGCGACTGTTTGCGTGAACTTTAAACAAAGATTACCACAAAACAATGACTCTCTCTCTCTCAAAATTATAACCCACCCCTCCCCTTTCCCCACCTCTCCTCCATAAAATACCAAGGCCACTAGGGATGAGTCATTGTTTTGACTGTCCATAGTGGCCTAATAACTACTTATCTTTTGCCGATTTACTTCGGACTTTTCAGAAACAAGTCTAACTTAATCAGAAGAGAAAAAACAGACGCACGCGCTTCATCAAAGTTATGCAGAAATTTTATGAAAGCTGTGCGAATTGCGAAAATATATTGTCCACAATAGTCGGATGCAGTCGATGGTTACAGGTCCAAGCCTTCCGTGAGTTTTCGAATAGTTCTCGAATGGCGACGCTGCAGTACAAGTTAGGGGCCAACTTGCTTCGCCAGAGTCGTGGATTTTTTTCCTGCCCATATACGATCGATGTTAATGCAACCCCTTGGTCGGCGTTCGACGCAGGGGCTGCAAGATGCGGGGCTGGCTCGGTATATCCATATATATTGTCTCGCATCGGTTGCATTAAAAGGGTTGGGCTCGGTGGCGAGCTGCGACTGCATTGAATGGCCGAAAAAAGCGACGCCGAATTCGAGCATGATGAAAGATGCAGTTTATAGACCCACGAGCTTGTCTCTTTTTCCTTGCATCATCGGACTTGTTGAGAATTCGAGAACTCTTTACTGGTCCGGTTGGATCTGATAATCTGCAAACTCGATGCTACATAGTAACTGCATAAATGCATAAGAAACTAGCAACTATAATATTTCATTACGTTATGCAGAAACTGTAGTTTTTTTTTCAAATCACTGAAAAAATCCTGTATGTAAATCCAGGAAAACGCACCTTCCGGTGTCAGGAAGATTAACTTCCATACGCAAGACAGGAAGATAAGTTTTCCTGTTTGCACTTGGCACATTTATTTACTTATTTATTTATTTTTTAGCGCGATCACAGTTTTGCATTACTACTTCACAGACGCAATTACGCTTGAATAAGCGTCGTAAAGCGATGATAAAAATAAAATCGATGTTTCAACTGCTCGTTGCATCGCTTCTCGCCTTTATTATTAGAGTGGGGCTGCGAGCACGTTTTCGAAGTACGCAATGTTTAACGTAGCTTTGCTCCGAGCGACTAGAGTCGTTTATCAATTTAGTCGGCTCGAGCGCGCCAAGCGCCATAACTGCGCTACGCTGCAAACGCACTGCACGAATAGCTCGAGTCGCGAGGATTCCAAGGGCGTATTGTTATATTGAAAACTGTAATGGTACTGCACGAGCGTACGTGTTATATACAGTACGTAACTAGAATACTATAAAGCATGGTACTATGAAGATGAAGTTTGAAAATTGCATGTACTTGCATGAAGTTGGCTCTAAGAGTGTTCAACTCGATTTATAATCACAATGGCTCTTTTAAATGAAAAAAATATATACCATCCGACTTGATAACTGTTGATGTAAAGCTTATTTTAGTAGGCCCTACGAGGAGTGTGATAATCGTGGGTGTTGTGCCTTATTCCCCCCTCGTAAACTATACATAAACTGAAGAATTTAATAAAACTAAGAGGAAAGTTTAATTTGTTTTTTTGTTCGAGAACTTGTCACGGAGCAAAACGTCCTCTCGATCATCGAAACTACAATGTTCTTTTTTATGTAAATGTATTACTCTTGAAGTAATGCAAAGCGCGAGCAACAATACCTTTGTGTAAGTGACACGAGTTCGACTTTCTTCTTTGTCGTAGTCGTAGCAGCTATTCGATTTCCAAAGAAACAAAATCTTTATTCAGTAACTATACATAGTGTATTTGTCAGTAAAATCAGTCAATCGTCGAACATGCCCCTATACGTCATAATTCGCCTACATTATGTTGTTGTTTACGTTTTTGCTTCGGCTCAAAGCAATGTTCAAAGTGCGGCGACCGGCTAGAGCATGACTGAACGAGCTCGCAGGCCGCAGTTACGGCAGAGCATATATAGCAGTGCCGCGCCGCTAGCGTGTCGAGTCGTTTAGTCCAGTTCACGACGCCGCAGTGTAAACAAAGGAGCTCGTCCCAACTAAAGCCAGTGGCTATTATAATATTAATTAATAGTGTATTTTTGTGTGAACGGACAGAATGATGTCCGACAGTGATTCCGATCCAAATTTCTTTTACGAAAGCTACGAAAGCGACGAAAGTGCCTACCTCGATTACGATTCAGAAGACCCGGGTTACGGTCGTAAAACATGTTTGGAAAAATTGGAGAGTTTGAGTGAAAGGTTTAATTTGAAGAGAGAAGAAACGACATATGATTTATTCTATCGTCTTAAAAGATTGATTCATAAGTGGACTGGCCCACTTCCAGATCTTGAGAATTTATTTCAAGGCGAAGAAATTGATTGGATTCTCAAGACGTCTGTGGAGATTTTGGATAGCAAAGACATAGAATTAATCAAGTTCGTAGTTCGTACCGGCTACAAGGACACCCCCGAAGTCGATCAAGACGGCAAGCCATCAATACGTCGAACGACGCCAATACATTGCGCGGCTGAACACGGTAACTGGAACATCATCGGTGATTTATTTAAAATATACGATCGGTTAGATGTGAACTACATCGACGAGTCTGGCTTCACCCACTTTCATGCGGCCTGCTGTGCTGGTTGTGACGATGTCGTCGAAAAATTCCTCGAACTGGGGCAGGATCCCAATTGCCTCGCGTTGATCAGCCGATCAGTTGATCCACCGCTATTCTTAGCTCTGGATGGGGGTAACGAACGCTGTGTCCAATTGCTGCTGAGAAGCGGAGCCGATCCGAGTGTAATAAATTCGAGGGGAATGACTTCTTTGGATTTTATTTTTGAATTCCACGACGATGAATGGATAGAAGCATTCCCCAAGTTTAACGACGAAGTACATCAGCTCTTGCGAGTTAATGATCGGGACCATTTGGGCCGGATACCGCTTCACGAGGTTCTGTTGCACAGCCACAAGCATGTGGCCGAATCACTGTTGAGAAGTGGCGCCGATCCGAATATGGCCAATGCAGACGGATCGACACCTTTGCACTTTATTTGCAAGAGAAGCGACGATGATGGCTTGGCAAAGCTATTCTTCGAGGTCAACGCAGAAATTGGTCGAGTGGTACAGGTTGACGCTGTGGACAATTTGGGCCGGACACCGCTTCAATGGGCCGTAGCGAATCTCCTGCCGGATACTGTCGATGTGATCTTGGATCACGGTGCTGATTTATGCAACTTCGTTTATCCCACCCAAAGTTTTTTTGAGGAGTGTTATGAAGCGAAATATCTTTGGAATAGATCTAAATTAAAAATTGCGATCTCTACTCCACTCATCGTCGAAAACCTTGAAAATAGAGGATATAAACTGGACCTCAGTGACGTCCTTACGATCATGAAATTATTCGCTAAATACAATTTGTTCCCCCAGTCACAGTATAAGACAGAAGAGTATTTGCGGGGGAACAAAAAGTTCGTGAGCATAGCAAATGAACAGGTGGTGAGTCCGAATTTGTCGCTTTACGACTTGGTTTGCTTGGGATCCGAAGAGGCGGCGAAACAAGTATCCATTATAAACATGTTGTGTTTTGCGCGTTCGAATCAATTCGGAAGGGAATGTTATCGCAGCGAGATTGATACGTTCCTGGGTGAGGTAATTGCGGGAAGATTTTGCAGGCGATGGGCACCCGAATTTTTCGTGAAGCTTTTACGTCATCGGCTGCCAATTCTCTGCTGTGATGTAATTATCAAGAATCTGGAGAGCAAAGATTTATGGCATATTTGCTTGGCGGCCATGAGTGAAAATTAGGAGTGGGCGAATTGCAATCGTCACATCCAATCAATTAATATGGTATATCTACTGTGAAGCTGCAGCAATTCACGTGTTTTCTTAAAAAGTAAAAAGAGTGCAAAAAATATTAATACAAAATTTCTTTGTTTCATAATGAGCATTGTAATCAAAATAAGATTTTTGAAAAATGAACAAATTTCTGAAATTTTTCAATGTAATGTTAACCGTTTTCTGTATCATTAAAAAAAATTAATAAATGAAAAAAGACTAGTTTCTTTATATTAAAAAACACATGATCAATCATCAATGTATAAGAATTGCCAAATTTTAAATGTAGTTACACATCACCTTAGTTTAATTTACACGGGTTCGGGTATGTTATTCTCTGCGTAGCAGGAACTGTATTATATGAAACTGACTAGCTATGCTCAACTTCCAAAGTAATAGTTTTCTCGGTTTGCAAGTCATTCAATAATAGCTAAAAGAAATGTTCTTCGTTGAAAAAGTTGTTTTTAATAAGTGCTGAGGAGATTTTCGTAGCTGATTTGGTTCTAGTCAAATGAATAAGGATTTTTATTGATCAAATGTCAATTTTTAGACGCATTTTTTGTTTTGTTTTTTTATTAGTTTCGATCCAGTTGTCATATAATTTGCTCAAATCTCTTGAGCTATGCATCTCACGGATGCAAGGTTGAATAGGTTGTTTCTCGTAAAAATTATTGGTAAAAGCCTATTGCCCTCTCTGTGTACCTGATGTTATCCAACGTAATAGGAATTCACACCGTGGCCAGGATTGATTATTTAAGAAAGCTGCTAATTACAACGATTAGTTATGAAAGATAATATTGCGATTATTGAATCAACACATAAAGAAGAAGCGACGTATAGACAGAAGAAGGAGAGGCAGAATCAATAAAGAAAATCGACGACTAACGTTGAAGTGGGTTTGCGAGACAATGCCGAGCAACGTGTCGCGCTTTTCGCGCACGTCTGCCACGATATCATCGAACTATCCTTATACAGACGGCCCCTATATCGACGGCAGAATCTGGAGGCTCTACACTCGCAAGAGTTGGCCGCGTCCGATAAGTCCTTATCTCGAGGCGCGTCGCCGTCGTCTTTCTGTCTCTCCCTCTCTATCTCTCGGGTCTCAATGAGCGAACGAACGACAAGTCGGAAACAGCCCCATAGAATATCGTCCATCGCTGAAGTACCAGTATAAGTGCATGCCTCGCTAGCGAGCTGACTCTCAATTAATGACAGCTGCCAAACACTCGGCGCGATTTCGAGCTTTATTCTTCTCACGCGAGTTTTGGCATAAGAGATCGAGACACGGTCGGCTTACGGCGAAACGAGCCAAGAAATTAGCAGCCGCGGAGATAAGTCGAGCGCGTCTAGCCAGCTCGATTGCAGCGTTGAAATCGCAGATGCTCCCAGGCAGGCGGTATAATGCAAGTTTATCCGCGGCGCAGCTCTCGCTCGCGCGCAAGATCGCGCGGAGAGCTGGTCGCGCGTGGAAACGATATTGCGGTCGCTGATCGCGGGTATCGCGTAACGAAGCCGCGACGTGCCTGCAGCTGCTCGACCGCTTACTTGACGCGCCAGCGAGGAGAGTAGCTCCTAAATTCGCTTTGTCCGCGGAAAAGGCGAACAAAAAAAGTTGGTAAAAGTAGATAGACGCGCGCCGCGAGGTGCAGCTCTCTCAGCTTCGACGCATGTGAGCCGCGAAAAGCGAGCCCCGCGCTACAATATGTATATAAATGTGTGTATGTGGCGAACGGGCCTCTTTCTCTCTGCGAAACGTAATACCTGCAGTGCAGGCTTGGTCATGTATTAATGCTGCATGTGTTTGTATGTGTTTGCAGTAAGTTGCGCGCCTTACGTGCTCCATTATTCTCCGGACGAAATAATGGCACATAAGTATTCTCTATTATATATGAGATAACATAAACACGTCAGGTGTAGCCGTACGGCCTGGCAAGATTTAGCTTCGAATTCAACTGGGCTACGGCATAAAAAATGTAATGAAAAAAATTATAGCAGCAGCTCAAAGGCTACTAGATGTTGCTCTTCGATATAGCTCTATTGTGATGCTGCGTTGCTGCAGCGCGCATATATATATACATCGAGCACCGCAGGCTCCACTTATTTTTATACACATATATCTGTGTGTATATAAGTATATCACGTCGAGATGTTATAGTACAAAAGAAAAGCTGACTGCTAGAAGCCGATATAAAATTTTCTGCGCAGTCGCGATGAGCTGCGAAATGCAGAGATATTTGAAAAGATGAAATCAGCCTTAAGCATTACTTTTTTAACTAGAAATTTCCGAGTGAATTTCAAATTTTCGGCTTAGCCAAACGAAAGATACAGCACGACAAGACGAACGCGCAATAGAGCTACGATCGTCGCAGTCAAGCAAGCAATAGTCAGAGCCGTTTAACAGCAATGGCATCGGCGAAAAAAAAAATCAATGGAAATGACATTTCGGGTTTTGATTCTATTTAGTTTCGCAGTCGAGTTCGATGTTGTTCGATGTCGAGCTTGTCAGAGGACGGCACCGCGATGTTCGGCCAAGTACAAGAGATCCACACGCGGAGCCGAAAGATCGGTTACGTATACATATGCGCAGGGTGCCGTGTTATGTACGCGCGTCGATCGGCCATTCATATAATGCACGATCGTGCCGGTCAAGTAATAGCGGAGTGTGGAGGACGCGGCCACGGGGCGAAGCTCCGAGCCTCGCAAGTCCGATGACGCGGCGTAAAAAGACTCGGCTATAGCCTTATATTATTTAGGTACGTTGTATATATATATATTCTTGTGGGGCTCGGCTACCGCTGCCCAGCGCAGTCAGTCGCGCGAGTCGCGCGCCGAACATGCAGTATTATATATACGTCTATGCGGCGTGCAGTCAGCCACAGATACGAGTCAATGAAGGCCCAGAGCGTATTATAAGAGGGATATATCGCGAGATTTTCTCTGGCCGATAACGAGTCGCAGCGGCAGCAGTCCGAGCTATATACGCGCTCCGGTCTGCGTATACGTATAATCGACGTTTCGATCGCATATCTCGCGAGTCCATTCGATAAGCCATCTCTCTCTCTCTCTCTCTCTCTCTTTGCTGCGAGTCTGCGACGCGTCGCGCGCGCGACTGGCCTGTTATATAGTAGGTGCCGCTCTTCCCTCGAGTACTCGCTCGCTCTATAATACTCGAGATCGAGAGACCGCGTCGTTATACACACGGCTGCGATCGAGCTGCGTGCCAAAATGATGTGTCAATTAATCTTTTTCTCTTCCTCATAAATGCCTTTTACGACTTTTCTTCCTGTGCTGCGCTGCTCGGCCTGCTATCAATCCAATACTCGTGTTCTTGGCCTCGGTCGCTCCGCTCCGCTCGGCTACGGCCGCGAGGATCTGCATATATACACGCGCAGCGCTTATCGCGAGCGAGCATCTTCGATTCGTCCACGATGCGTCTGCGCTGCTCCTCGCTCTGTACCGCGGCCTGCGGGGCCTTGCTATACACCGCGCGCGCAAATCTCCGTGTTGTACGCGCACGCACATAAAGCTGTAACGCGTCCTTACTTAATGTACGAGTACATATATACAATGTGGCATGGGTGCGTCGAGCGCGCAATTTAGACTGCAACGGCGTACATTTGAATTGTTTTTCATGCCTGCGTACATACCGTCTCGAGTAAGATCGCATTATGATCGACTACGAGGGATCGCGACAAAAAGCTGCACTAGTCGCAACTTCCGGCAATTGTAATTACTTATATATATAGGCGACGTATGTATACGTCGACCAATTGTTTTTTGCTACTAGCGCGCGCTACGTCGTCCGCCGTTCAGTCCCAGTCTCAGTCCCACAGTCCCTCGAACGCGAGTACGTCAATCATAAAAGCCATCAATAATTCATAAACGCGCGCAGGCCCGCGTGCAGCTAGTCGATGAACGATCGCGTCTCGTACATAGCTCTGCGAAAAAAGCTGCCAGCCGCGAGCTTGGCTTTTCCAAATGTAGCCGCGACTCGGCGGGCTAATTGCCACTTTGGATCCGATGCCTTCTTATATTCACGCACGTATCCTATATAGGAATACGATGGCTACGTAATTGCAAAGAAATTAGAGACGTTCGTGAAGTGGAAACGCGTCGGCTATAACGAGACTGCCGTTGATCGAGTTGATCGTGGACGCACGTGCCGATCGCGAGTAAAGTCTACCAACCGATGGCCTAGTACCAAAGCGGAGAGAGATTAAAGTTACTCGTTTGCTCGAGCTTGCGCTAGACCGTAGGATTCCCCGAGCGATCTTGCGACTCGCTTGGATTGAAGCTCGAACGTACGTGGATTACAAATATAAGCCGCTCGACTGCATCGCTACACCAATCGGTGTACAAGCATCGAAAGTCCTTTGAGAGATTCAGCGTCTTTCTCATTTTTTTCTCCCGTTTAAAACATGCCGCAGCGGCAACGAACACATATTATGACGAGCCGACTCTGTGCATGCTCGTCTCGTCTCGTCTCTCGCTGCTGCTGCTGCTGCTATTATACAAAGCACATATGCATACAGAACCTCGGTGACGAATTGCCCCGAGGTCGTTCCATACTCGCGCGTCTGCCTTATCGGATGCTTCTCGCAGCTTACGTGCATCCTAGTCACTATACGCGCGCGTTCCGGAAAATATTGCGTATATGGCGAGCGACGCATCGCTGGCACGGTACATAAGCAGTGAGTAAATCGGCCGGCAGACACCGGCGCGCCCTCGCGCGCTTTATGGATGTCGCGCGACATAGCTCGTCTGTCCGCAATGCATACGCGGTGTATACGCGCGTGGGTGTCGGCAGTCGAGTAGCCGCTACGAGCGGCATAATATACACATACACAGCGAAACTAGCACCTACTATGTCTGCGGCCTGCGGCACTCCGAGAGCCGGCCGATCCCGCCGTATAGCTATCCTGTATAGCGTTGAGCATCGCGCCGAGTTCCTCGAGGATTATATATTATCTCGATAGGCTCGCTTGCGGCTCCTCGAGTATACACCCCGAGTACTCGCTGCATTATGCGCTAGCCAGGGCTAGTCGCTAACCATCTTCGTGCCTCTGGTGCACGACAATAGAGCCTACGCGATGCCGTCGGGCTGTACGATCGACCGAGTTACTTACCATCTTTTCGTTTGATTATTTGCTCTCGCGGATCGCTGCGAGATTCGTCTTTGTAGCGGCTGCGCTTAACGATCGAAAGCTGCGACCGAGCGACCAACGGAACGAACGGAAAGACGCGTGCCTTTTGTATTCTTTGCGATCTCTCGGGCGAACCAACGACATCGGCGACTCGTACGAGTACCGAGTCCCTCGGTCATGACCTTAATTGTGAATTATGAGCTTCGGCTCGGCTCGAGCGACCAATCAAACGACATAACGTTTGCAGCGGGCTCGCAGCCGCGCGGCTCGTCTTTGCCAAGGTCAGAGTTGAGCCGGTGCACGTGCAACTTATTACGAACGCTTGAGTCACTCGAAAAGAAAAGGAGCTGTGCGCGTAGGCGTCTCGAAAAGCAACTCGCTCGACTCGTCGAAGCTCGAATGCATCGCAGCACCTTTCGGTCAGGCCGAGAGACGAGCCGAGAGTGTCGCTCGCCGATTTACATATATTGTATTATCGGGTGCGAGTCATGCTCGTGCGGCTGTATAGACTCTGACCTTGTGCCTAGCCACCTTCCGATTCGATGATGTAGATGCGTGCCAGTTGCCATTTTCTGCTCGAGTCAAATTTTTACCGCAATGGATAATTTTTTTCATCTCTATACAAAAGCTCGACTCGAATAAATCCAAGTCGTTCGACAGTCGAGCGATTGCAGATATATCGCCGACTCGAACTATTAAAACGCGGACGAGTGGACGGACTGCTCCCTGTACACAATGGTCCATCGTAAAAGTCAGCCGTTCGAGGTGGTTCGAGACGCGCGCAAATCTCCGGAATGCGGACATTTATGCTTTATGCACTATGACTCTATATGTAACGAGTAACTCGATCTGTACCGTTGCAGCTGGCTCACGGCTGTGCTCGGCCGAAAACGATACAAGGATGTAGCGAGACTGCAGGTCCGTTTTCATTTTTATTCGGATATCTTCATAATTCTGCCTATGATTAATGTTATTCTTGTGTATTACGAGTACTTTTAGTCGAACTTTATGAATTTCGCGTTACTCCAACATTTTTACATGTTCCTTGCTTAAAACAATACCAACAGGATACAATTCAATGAAATGAATGCAATTTATAAGTCACAAACATTTCATCGTAAAATTTTTTTCATTTAAATTTTTAAACGACTTATCATTGTTACGTGGGGGTAAAATAAATGCATATAATCTACCCTCGTGGTCAGAATTTTGGTAAGTGATTTTGGGAAATCAGATTTCCCACATTTCCTGGAAATTGAAAAATCGTTCGGGAAAATTCTAAAAGAAATTGAAGGTGTTCCTTGAACAGTTCCAAGACGTTTTTGCTCTATAAACTTTTTCTCTAAACTCAATAGTTGATGAGATAAGAAACAGTGAAATTTGAAAGTCAATTTTTTATTCAAGTCACCATTATGTAAAGAAAAAAATATTGCTTGACAAAACTAACCATCGTATCTTGAAGTAGAGACCGCGAGGGCACGATCTACATATATTTTACCCCCCATATAACAATGACAAGTGGTTTAAAAATAAAAATGGAAACAAAATTTGACTTCAAAAACACGTTTTTTGTACATTTGAAATTTTTTATTATAAATTGTTAATTTTCACAATTTTAATTACCACCACTGGAAAGAACACCCTGAAAACTATAAAGAATAATGGTTTGCATAATTTTTCTCGAGTCGATTGAGACATGGTAAGAGCGCAAAGTTGAATGCCAAAATCGTGTCCTCCCGTCGTTATGACTTGATCAATTTGTAAATTTTAAAGTAGTGACACAGCGCTGCTATTTACGAAATTTAATTATAATTTTCCTACTAAAAGTCACTCGGTATACTTGTGTATATCGAATACATAACTTTAGGGCAAGAGTGTGTAAAACTCCACGTGTGTAAGATCTTTTTTCAGACATGCAGTAGTTCATAAGTTACTACTAGATGGCGTAGAACTGAATTTGTCGGAACCAATAAAAGATAAAGCAAAGTTTTAGCCTTAAGTAAGAGCGTCGTGATAGCCAAGAGTTTCAGTTGTCTTGTAAATGTTGTGACAATGAGACAGCCGTTAAAAATTATCACTTGAATACTGTGTGCCATGCAGCATTTCACATGCGTAGAGGACCTATTGTGTCACGTTAGCCGCGATTGTGGCTCAACGTTTGAAACAGTGATACTGGAATAACTCATAAAGTGTTCGGAGGATAGCGTATTGGGCTTCGGAGCGCATCCGAGCAGTTTGGGAAACGGAGAAAAGCGTTTTTACATGGCTGAAGTAATTAGGAGCGAGCAGACGATCTATGTAGCCTGCAGAACTTGCGTAAGCTACAAATAGCTGCAGACGGGCGGGATGAATTTGTTGGGATCGTTGCCGAGAGATTGATTGATTGATTGATTAATATATTTATTGCGGCCCTGAGGTATAACCACATGGGGCCCGATGGCAATTTACAATAGTCAATATAATAGTATGTAGAGTCGATGCAGTTATAAAGCAATGATCAGT
This sequence comes from Trichogramma evanescens, assembly GCA_902732785.1. Classification (NCBI taxonomy): domain Eukaryota; kingdom Metazoa; phylum Arthropoda; class Insecta; order Hymenoptera; family Trichogrammatidae; genus Trichogramma; species Trichogramma evanescens. Next base: position 26,118 of record CACVKI010144863.1, read on the forward strand.
AACAATATTCAAAATTATAAGATAGCACAAAAAAGAAGTCAGATTAGGACCGAATGAAAACAAATTGCAAATATTTAGTGAAATTGAAATCAATTGAAAGCAGAGAACTGCATGAAAGAGACCGCTGGGTACGTAGATGGAGTTATGGTCTCGAATCCATTAGGTTCAGATCTTCTTTAGTACGTATTGGAAT
>CACVKI010144863.1:26360-49878 GCA_902732785.1 Trichogramma evanescens
TATTTATTTTATATAATTTTAATATTTTAATAATAATGCACACTTACCTCAAAAGTATCAGTATTTTTTCCATTCCTGATATTCTAGAGTGACTTCCTGTACTATTTTATGAATAATAACCGCTGTAGTCGACCAATCCGATAAGTTTCTCGTGTGGCTGTATGATATCTAATTCGCGAAAAACCTCCCGCTTGTGAGAAAAATATAATTCGCGAAATTTGAGAAGTACACGCCGCGCAAGAAGACACTTATCGGACGCACCTAGCACCAATTGATACGTGGGTTAAATGAGAGACACTCAAATAAGTGAGGAAGTAAGCGTGAGAGGCTCGGGTTACGCGCGGAGAACGAATGCCCCGAGGAACGAGCGTGAGCTCGCTACTTGCTCGACACCTGACCGACGAAAAGCGCGGTCAGCAATTAGTTGTGTGGACGCCTGGCAGGCGACCCACGTAACAGTATATAAGTTCGTTCAACTGCCTGGCCTGATGCTGCTGATGATGATGCTGCTGCTGCTGCTGCTGCTGCTGCTGCTGCTGCTGCTGCGATTAAATATTCATGAAGCTATAATAAATGAGAAAATTGAACGACGACCGACCGACCGACCGACCGGAGTATCGGAGAGCTTCTTTTTTTTCCTTTCATCTTTATCGTTATTATCGTTATTATTATTATTATTAGTAGTATCTTCGCGCTGCTGTAAGCCACACCGCCGCCACCGATAATTTCCCTCGCGATCTAGTCTATCTTTCTTCGTTCCTCTTTTTTGTTTTTGAAAAATTAAGTCGGAGCATAAATTAGACCCGAGCGCGTGCTGTTCCTGTTTTCACAGAGCTATACTGGGCTGCTGTTGTGTATTAGAGACACGCGCGCCCGCGAAACGGGAAAAAGGAGGAAATATATATACTCGAGCGCAGCGAAATTCTTGAAACAAAGAGGCCCACAGAGGACGAGGGAGAGAGGGAGAGAGAGAGAGAGAGAGAGAGTAGTACAAGCGGATACGCGCGCGCGAGCCCAGCTTGGGAGAAAATTAATATTCAGCCTTTACAAAGATTCCTATCTCTCTTTCTTTCATCCTCCTTCTCCTCCTCCTCCCGATGCAGGGAGGTAAAGAGAGAGAAAAAGGAGACGAATCGATGAGCATACCTAGCCCAACTCCGATGAGAATGAAACATACATCTATATATCTATATGTCTGCTGTGTATGTAAAGAAAAACTGCTCGCGATAAATCACGATTGGTTATTGGCAGAGGAATAATAGCTGCGCGCCATACAACAGCTGCGGTCTGTATCATTGCCGCCGCTGCTGCGGGTAAGATATATATCTATTTCCGTGACTGCGCAGAGAGAGAGAGAGAGAGAGAGCCCTAGAGCTCTGCTGCAGCAGGAGGAGGATGAAAAAAAAAAAGGAGACGATCTTCTCGCGCGATATTCTTCGTCCTTATGCTACCCGCTAGTTTTTTTTTTTTTTTTGTACTTATCAAAGTGAGGGGAAACAGAAATTGGAATTTTCAATTTGTAAAAAAGCAGAAGTGCATAATAAATTCGATATCTCGTTCGCTTTCCTTTTTTTTTTTATCATCTAACGCGACGATCTTCATTTATTTTTTATTATGAAAATTGACTTTGCGAGCAAAAAAAAACCGGCATTTTTGTAAATTATAAGCTTGCCTTTGGAGCACGACGGTATACGGCCCGGAGTTTATATTTCTAACAAAAAATGACGAGACTCGTCTCTGTATACAAGGGCTCTGACCGTTGCGCAAACACACACACACACACACACGTACGAGAGAGACAAAAGAAAAAGAGAGGATCATTAGCGAGTAAGTGTGTGTTTGCGTGTATTATATACGATGTTGTCTCCGTGTATAAATACACAAGTATACACACACACATGTTTGTGCATGTACAGTATGTGGTTATACACGATGAACCGTGAATAATATTAAACTTCAAAGACTTTGTCCGTAACATACAATATTTCATCGGGTCGCATCCCCGGCACGTCGAGGGTGAAACTTTTTAGAAACGACCACCTGGAGACAGAGAAGAAGACTCGTACGTGTATGTGAGTTTGTGTGTGTTTACGGAAAAGAAGAAGAGAAAAAAAATTGGTATGACGTTCCACGCGCGCGCGCTGAAGTTTTTGGTTCTCTCACGGTCGCGCGAAAGACTAAACTACTGGAAAAAAAAAAACAAGCGGCGAGGGAGGAAAAAAAAAGAAGCAGCTCGTGGAATATAATGCGTTGCGCTGCGAGCTTTCTCAATAATTCAGAGCTAATGCGTAAGTGTCCGTGTCTGTGTGTGTGTGTGTGTGTGTATTTGCGTGTGCTCTCCGCGCGCTAAAAGAACGTAAATATATGAGTCTTTAAGAACACACCGGGAGCTTTTCCTTCCCTAAAGAGACAAATGACACGCGGGGACTTTTGTGTTCGGGCAGAGAGAGAGAGAGGGCCACGACGACAAGTTTCTTCTCTCTCTCTCTTCCTCCTCTCTTCTTTCTTTCTTCCTTGTGTGTAATACGTTGTAAGGTATCATTCTTCTACTCTGCCGCGCGCGCTGCGCATCCGAGAGTCGTCGTCGTCTCTCTCCGTGCTATAAATGCCTCGAAGCCATTTTTCACCAGAGCGAGCGAGATTATAGATACGAGTAGAAAAAAAAAATAACAGAGAAGACGAGGAAGAAGAAGAAGAAGAAAAGTCTGTACACGCGAAATATCCGATTTATATTACACGTATACGACACAACAACTGGTAAATATTTTTTTTTTTTTTTTACTTTTTTTTTTACCATTGCTTTTTATTTTATACGTACACACGTACGACGCATAAAACACGGCGCGTGCTGCAGCGTGAGTAGAGCGCAACTCAACGACGTCGACGACGACGCTGACGACGACGACCTTAACCCATAAATTCATCCGCGTTTAAACGCGTACTCGCGACCGCGCGCAAAACTATTTCCGTTTTTTTTTCCTCCTCATCGTCATTGTATCGCACGATAATATTTTTAGCCCTCCCCCTTCGCTTCGCATTTTCCGAATCGATTGATTATATTTTCTTTTTCGCATAATGTAATATAAATTATAATAATGCAGTATGGCTGCCGAGACGCGAGGCTCGTTAATCACGTAAAACCCTGTAATATATCTTACAGCTGATTTACACCGTTGGATTCCAGCAGCGGTTTATACGCGATGCGTATCTAGGTCTTCTTCATCTTTTCCTTCCTCGTTTTCTCCACGGAGATGTCGAACTGCTGTGCAATTGTTATAATACGCGATAACGACACTCTCCGCGCGTTACACTTATAAAAGATATACAATATACATTTCCTAATAAGCCAGTGGACCGAGGCATTGAATTTCCATTTTGTCGCCTGTATTATATCTTCGAGTGCTTCGAGAAAGAAAGAGAAAAAGCAGCCACCTGTTACCACATTGCGTGTATTACAGCCACCTGCTGAGAAATTCGTTTTCAAATTTTTGTTTTTGTGTTATTTTCACCCTCCGAAACTTCTTTTGTTTGCTTTTTTTTCGGGCGGGCGGGAAAAGGATCTTAATGCAGTCACTTCGTCGAGAGAGGGTCCGACGGCAGCGAATATGCGTACAACGTATATATACGATGATGTTTTGTGTATACACGAACTCTCTCGATAAAATATTGATTTTGCCTGTCACTCTATCTCTCTATATATATAGCACGTACTATACGCTGACACGGAGCGCGCAAAAATTGATCTCCGAGCAAACGAAATTATGTAATTTCGCAGTCCATTGTTGTTTATATAGACCAAGAGCGAGCACGCTCGAACGTATATGTATCGACAGAAAAGTGAGAGAGAGAGAGAGAGAGAGAACAATGTGTGTAGTTTGAAGTGCTTTTCTCCTCTCTCACTCCGACCAAGCAGGAACGGCGACAGCAGCGGCGATCGCAGAAAGTCGATAAAACGCTTTTGACCCTTCTTTCAACCATTTGCACCCTCCCGCCCGCCGTTTCGTGCTGCTGCTGCTGCGCGCACGTGAAATTTACTATTCGATTATGATGGCAATCGGTAAACAAAGCTTATACACACGCACGTACAGAGAGAGAGAGATCGTCCCGAACCTGCTATCAAATATAGACGAGTTCGTTGTTTGACTTTTTATATTTATAAAATACAACAACCGTGAGAGAGATAGATCGAGCTTGACTGCCGCGCGAAAATGATTTTTAATCGAATAACTTTTTTAATTATCCGGACCGAGCGACGACGAATGGAGCTTGGGAGATTTCAAAGACACACGAGAGTACGCACGCACACAAATATGTATCGAAAAATACGTTTTTCAAAATATACGCGCGTACATACGTATTGTGCGCGCCGAATTTTATATGATATATACGCGTCGCGCACTTTTTTTTCTCTCTGTCTCTCTGTGCGTGCAGTTATACAGTAGTACAGAGACACAGAGGGAGAGAGAGAGAGAGATGGTAAAAAAAAAATAAATAAAAAAATGTATATCACGGTGATTGATCGGGGCGTATCGCGTATGCAAGGATACGAGCTCGCTCGAATGATAAATAAATAAGATAAAGTTTCAAACTTTCGATGCGTGTGTGAGTTTATACGCAGCAGCAGCATTAGCCCCTATATATATAAAGCCTCAACGCACAGCGGAGGAGACTTATTATTTTTACGTTTTATGTAAGCTACGTGTATAATATTCTTCTGCGTGTTGTATAGTTGAAAAACTGCGTTGATGTATATAATGGTCCACACGCGTGTACGATGAAAGCTCCAAAGCTCGAGCTCGCGAACAATGTGTGTGTGTGTATGTGTACCTCACATGCCCTTTTTATCGATCGGAATTCTTAATAACAACAGCAGCAGCAGCAGCAGCTAAAAAGGAGTCGAGGTATATAGACGTGTGGCGGGGGAAAAGAAAAAAATCTAAAGTGGCTGCTATACAGCCCTCTAGACCACCAAAGGCAAGTCCATATACGCGCGCGGGCGGTGCGCGCAAAAAAAGGCAGGGAAGAGGAAGCAGCACAAGCGAGGGAGAAAGAGAGAAGATAAAAGTCGTACACGTCGGCCCCCTTGAGCTCGCCACTCGACGACGACGACGACGACGACGACGACGAGGATAGACACGTCGACGTGTCTTGACTGTTAAGTCCGAGGCATTAGGTTCGAGCTTTAGCTCTCTCGCTCTCCTCTGTGTCTCTCTTTTTCCTCTAACACACATACATACACTTCAGACACTCGGTATTGCCCCATTGACCAAAAAGCTCGGGGAAAAAGAGATACGAGTTGCCGTGTAGTAGAAGACGACGACGGCGAAGAGGAACGATGTAACGAGGCAATAAAGTTACGCTTACATATAGAGAGAAGAGCCTCGAGATCAGGTGCGAATCGCTGCTCTTATAACGTACGTAACGTACATATATGTATAGACGATTGCTCAGCTATATACGAGGGCATTGGGACGCGCTCACCGACGCTTTACGATGTGCACATTGGCCCTCCGGAATAATGTATGTTACTCGTTTGCCTTCGCGAAATTCGATACTTTATTTCTGTCTCTCGCTCTCTCTCTCTCTCTCTCCATTTTTCGTTTAATACTATCAACCACTCGCTCGCTCGCTCGAGTCATATCCACACGTAGCAGTGGAAAAGGTATAAAATAAAGACGAGGAAAAAAAAATTACGTCGTCGAATGCGTCGTCGCGCGCGCGATAATACGAGAAATCAACCGCGGAGTAATTTGCGTCATCGGGCGCTTGCGCGCTTTCGCTCCTCTATGACGCGACTATACTTACCGAATGAGAGAAAGAGAGATTGAAAAATACATACTTTACTCGGAAAATGTATAATATATAGTTACTTGGAACTGTGGTGTATGTGTGTGTGTGTGTGTGTGTGTGTGTGTGCTGCAGCTTGCTTGCCACTGCTGCTATCTGCTGCGTCAGATATTATACTGGAAACTCGAGAATTTGCATAGATAGCCCCGCGAGTTTTACGCGTGAGATAATACCGAGCTCCGCGTCTGCGTCTATATACGTTTGCGTCTGTGTGTCGAGTATTAGTAATTCAGTCGAGTGCAGAATACGCGCGAGACGAGTATTCATCATTATTATTCGAGGCCCCCGCGATTTTATGGACATTTTTCTTTTGTTCGAAACAAAAATAAAAAAAAATAAAAAAAAAAAGAAAACGATGTACGTAAATCGCTACTACCGACTGGCCGTCTGCGTTTTGTGTGCGTGTGTATTGTTCGAAATCCGTCTGTGCAGAGAGGTAGGCAATAAACAGGAGGAGAGGCCGATGGATAGATATAAAAGAGCCGGCGGAAGAAACGAGCCGATAGTAACAGTCGAATATCGGAGAGCTCAGTAGAGCAGAGAGATATCCAAGAGCAGTAGGAGAGATCGAGTGTCAGATTTTTTATCCATTAGCAAGGATTATATACTCCTTCTTCGTTCTTATCCTTTTTTTATTCGTCTATACTTTTGCGAACATGAAAACCGTATTTCTCGGATTTGCACTGCTCCTCGCCGTCGTCTGCGCCGTCTCGGCTACCTCGGAGAAGAAGCAGCGCGGCGAGGGTGGCAGGGAGCGCTTGGCCGCCGTAAGGATACTTAAAACTACTTTTTTTTCTCATACTTTCTCTCTAATCTCCTTTATAAACGCAATCGAAACTTCTTCTTTTTCCTTACAGTACTCGCAGTACCTGCCGAACTACGACGCCAATCTCGAGTACGAGCTCGAGCTGGCCAACGCTCTGAAGGGCATCATGAACGGGATCGCCGAGAGACTGGGCTTCGCCCAGGCCGTGGCTACGGGTACGGGCTCCGGGAACGGCAACGTCGCCGGCGAGACCAGCAACAGCGGCCGACTGCGCGGCAATCTCAACATCTTCGGCGGACAGCAGCAGCGGGGTGGCGGTTTGAGCGGCCTATTGGGCGGTGTCCAGCCTCAGGAGCTCGGAAATATCCAAGTCGAACAATTGGTGCCTCAGTAATAATAATGGAGGAGGAGGAGAGCGAGTCTTTTTGACAACGAAGTAGTTTATAACGATAATAATAATAATAATTTATATATGAAGTGAAAATAAAAATTCGTACTCTAAAACGAAAACTGCACGTGTGAAGTTCTCTTTATAAACATCCACAGTAACATATATTTTACAAGGGGGGGTTCGTCTCATTAAAAATTTTATCGTCTCTCGACTCTGCGCGGCGCGCGGCCCGTTGCCTCGCGAGTGTGTCCTTAACAATGCGTTAATTCTCGCGACACAGCTCCGACTCTCGAGATAAGCTCTGCAGCAGCAGCAGCAGCAGCGAATGAAAATCATCCATACGCTAGCGCGTTATAAACGTTTATGTGTGTACTTTTTTTCCGACGCCGTAATTTTGTTTCGCATACACGCCGCTAACTCGCTCGTAATGTGTATACGTGTGTGTAACTGCGTTATATATACGAACACACGCGTGACGGACTTTTAGCGCCGCGCCGCGAGGCTCGCTCCGTGTAATATACGTGTTTTAAAGCGATCTCGTGTATAGCGATGATGTATATGGTGGATTCTCTGTCAGAAAAGGGTGCGTTTAAAATTCCCCCCTTTTTTTTTTATTAAAATTTTTAAGCCCTTTTCTCTGATGTTCCTTTTGTCAAAGTCTCTCTATCTTTCGAAAAAAAAAAAAGATCAGTGACTTCTTCATCAAAAGCTTTTAGACAAAAAAATATTCATTCTAAAAGGATCCCGAGCACTATTTCGAAAGCTCGCTAGTGGTAGTAGTAGCATCTGTCGCGAGAAACATAAAGCTCGAAAAATCTAATCACGTTCGATCTGCAGCTGCAGCAGCAGCATCAACCACCGCCCAAATAATTCAGAGCGGCTTTCTCACATTGTCACAAAGAAGTATGGCGTGGCGCGCAGCCTTCTAAATATTCGTAAATGGAATCGATATAATCCCGGGCTGTAACAAAAAAAAAAAAAAAAATTCAAACGCGCGGTGAAAAATTTAACGAACGAAAAAAAATTCTCCGATATAATTCCCGGATCACTTTCTCCGTACGATGACAAAGAGTAAAAAATGATCATTCGAGTCGTATTCGCACGATTCGTCGGAGAATCGGTGATATGTACACAACACAGAGTGTGCGATATACAGTACAGCAATATCCGCGCGCTCGGGTCGAGTGAAATTTCGCCCCCTAAAATGCCATAATCGTGAAAATTTAATGCAACCAGATATCGCGCGCATTTGTCCGCGGAAAATCAATAAAGCGTATATACACAAGCTACATGGTCACACACGTGTATATACACACTCACAGATGCATCATCATCATCATCCTATCCCCCAGCGGAGCCGCGCGCGCGACGGAATCACGTATAAACATGCGTATATTACGGCAAATAATCATCGTCAAAGCAGGTGTCATCAGCTGCGCGCGTGCATTATTATGTTATACATGCATATATCGATCTCACACTGTATACAAGCACACACACACACACGCATATATTATGCACGACGGCATATAAGCGCACACATCGTATATAACTATAGCTCGTCGCGCGAATATTCAAAGGAATTCAATACCCGCGGCAGCGACGACGACGACGACGACGACACGGAGAGCCGAGCGCGGAATCTCGTTCGTTATTATATACGCCAGCCACCCCATCCCCTGGCACGAACAAAACCTACTAGTACCACTACTACTACTACTACTACTAGTGACGGTGACGAAAAAAAAATAATAATAAAGGAGAGAGAGAGTCACAAAGCCAGAGGCAGCAGCGTTGCTGCGTGTCACCTGCACACACATGCATAGAGACAGACGCACACTGTCTCGCTGCGAGATGCACAGAGAGCGAGAAAGGACGATAAAACTATCGAGTTTCGTACCATGGGAAAATAATGAGCGGTCGAATGCAAAAATACGTGCAAAAAAAAAGGAGCAAACGACAGAGAGTGAAAAAAAGTATTTATACGCGGGAAAAGCTGCTGCTGCTGCTGCTGCTGCTGCTGTGCGTCCAGCAGAAGAGCAAAAAACACATTCCCTGCTGCAGCAGCTCTCGCTGCGATTCGTGCTGCTGGCCGAGAGCGATGTGCAAACGTGTCCTGCCTCTCTGATACATTTGTATATCGTGTATGATGAAACGCGCGTGACAGCTGCTGCTGCAAGTCAACACACACACGCACACCTATACATATACGAGTCGCGCGCATTATATTAAAATCAAGCGGTCGCAATGAGTTTTTCTTTCATTCTGTCTTTTTATTTTGATTTTCGAAACGACGCTCTGCTAGGAGAATCGCTGCCGGAATAGATAAGGCCTCGTTATAGCCCGAACGCGCGCGGCTATGACACACGCAGCAGAAGAGAGTATAAGCGATTTCGCGAGCTTTAGGAAAAAAACCAATAATTCGATGAGTACATTTCAATGCACGCCGCAAACGAGAATGTTCCACTGCGCTCGACTGTTGTGTGCAGTTGTGTCATATCGCTTGGCTCCTCTGTGACACCGATTTTCGTGTTTAATAATCGTCGTTATACACGGTTTCCTCATTTTTTTTTCTAATTTTATTTCATTTCATTTTTTTCGTTGCATTCTCATGCAAATCAAGGCGAGACGTGTACATCTTTGTTATTATATAACGAATATTTTATTATAAATTATATAAATGCCTCGACTAGAGCGCGAATATCCTCAGATAGCCGCTGGCCAGGTGTCGGATTACAGGTCGCCGCGCGTTATAATTCTCTGGATCTCCTTCACACATACACACACATAGATATAAAATATATCGTATCACCCGCGTACTATCTATCTCTCGTCATCGCAGTCGGGAATTATGCGGCGTATCCTTTTGACACTGCCGCCGCTGCTGCTGCTCGTCGTCGCAACAGCCACGACAGTATCAGCCCATCACGATCATCACGAGGCTGTGAGTTACATATAGCGAGCTTTCTGCACGTCGTCGTAATAATATCGCACTGCACCCGATTTAATTTTGCGAAATATGTTTAATATTTAATTAATTTTTTGCTTTATTTTTCGTTATCGCGCGCGGCTGAAGTCCGTCATCGGTGGGGTCAAGGGATCGAGCGGCCTGGATGGCAGTTTGAAGCATCACTCGCACGTCAACCTGGGCTCGTCGCTTCACGGACATTCCAATCGCGCAGCGGGGCTGAAATTGTCGTCGGAGGGCGTCGCCAGCCACGCCAGCGATCTCGGCGGCATGATCGACTCCGTGCTCAGATACCATCAGGACGTGAAAAACCGGATGAATCTGGACTTTTCCGGCTTTGGAAAGTCGAGCGTTTCCGGTCAGGGGACCGGACAACTGATCGGTAGCGGTAGCGGTGGTGCTGGTACTGGTGGTGCCGGTGGAATCGGTTCTCTGCTCGGTTCCGCCGTTGGATCTCTGGCTGGAAAGCTCAACGTCGTCGGCGGCGGCGCAGCCGACCAAAGGGCAAAAATCGACGACGTCGCTGGTATCGGATCGCTGCTCGGTCGCGCGAGCGGCTCGGGAAGTCTCGTGGGAAATATCAACGTAAACGGTCGAGTCGGTGGTGCCGGTGGCGGCGGCTCAGTGGTCGCGTCCGAAACTGCAGGCCCAGTAGAAAGCGTTGGGTCTATTGTAATCGTGGACGATGAAGCTACGGAGCTCGAATCGAAGGAAGAGAATCAAGAGCTCGGCTGGGTGATCCCGACGCAAAACGTCGAGTACGAAATAATCAATCGTAAGAACGACGACGAGAACGACGATAGGCAAGAGATTCTCGTGATTTTGGACGGATCGAAGGGAGAAGAAGCAGTTTCGTCGTCGATCCGAGCCGAGGGCGGTCCGGAAATCGAACGATTAATAATATTGGAAGAGCCGAGCAGCAGCAGTAGCAATCAAAGACTAGCGGAACAGATATTAACGATCAAATCGTCCACCAAAGAAGAAGAAGAAGTTCGAGAAGTAGAAGGACCGAAGGAGTCGTCGTCGTCCTCGTCTTCGGCAGCAGTCGTCGTTTCCGTACTGCCGTCATCCATCCTCTCGGAAGTTTCGCGAGTGGCCAGCTCGAGTGCGATCTCGAAGCCTCTGAGCTATAACGTGGCGGGTACTTCTGCTGCAACAGCTGCGGGGGGCGCCGACGCCAAAGTCAATCTCGGCTTGAACTTCAACAACTACAACAACAACAACAACAACAACAATCAAGCCTGGAACAACGAGGATCTTCACGCCTCGATCGCCGAGTACACCAATAATCTCAAGAACTCGATCAGGACGAAATTCGGTGGAGCTCTCGACGGCGGATTGAATGTAAAAACGAGCGGCGGCGGTGGTGGCTCTGGCCTCTTTAACCTCGTAAATATTATCTAATGAATGTACTACGTTAGAGTCAATTTCGATAGCAGAATGACGAAAAATATAATAAGGTTAAAATATATACGGATATTAGAAGAGCGAAGAACGGACTTGGAAGACGACGGTATGAAAGAAAAAAACTAATTTTTAGAAATCAACGAGCAGCTGCATAAGAATAACTGCGAAATGTTAAATTTCTTTGTGATTTTTTTTGTATATAGAACTGAAATAAAATTTAAATACGGATAAATTAATGAACTCGATTGTTTTTAATTTAATAACAACAATTGCATCATAGTGCATTCCGATAATCGATCAAAATAAACCTATAACCTATGCACCTATATACCTAATTTTAGCTAATTACTTAAAACGTGTCCGTTATCGCCCGATCAGTTAAAGAATCGTTTTTCTTGGATCTAAAATTATGTTCTCCTAAGTGTTCACGTTCATCGGTCAAACTGTTTATCAGAATACCGTTGACTCGAAAAGTTGAGAAAAATCTCGAAACCAAGGTATACAATATGACATTTCTACGCTCGGTATCAATAAAATCAATATATTGCCCTGTATATCATCATTATTACGTACGTGTTACACTTGTGATCGCAAATATTGCCAAGTCACAGTGCCTCATTCATCCTCCGGGGTTGAGGTCGGGGAAAGGAGGAGGATATATATATCGCACGTAATCGAAACGTCCACTCGTCGGTCGGCCGTAATAGTGTTTACGAATACCCACTCGAGAGACAGATCGTTCAATATACATACCAATCCCACACACACACAGGCGCGCACGTATACACAAGCAGTCGTCCTTACATACACCTGTTTGACAATCTACATCTCCGTATTAAAATACAGCATCATGTGTACGTATACGTATCGCATAATGGTACATATATAGAGGATATGGCGCAGTTATGCCTCGGCACACTGTGTGTACTACCGAGAACTCGGCTAATCAAATTCCGGGATTCAGCAGCTGCAGCAGCAGCATCTGCTGCAATATATATATATATATATATTTATCTCTCAATCTCGTCCCTCTTATACTGTCAACAAAATCGTTAATGGATACAATTGGTAGGGCAATGCAGCAGCAAGTTCAAGTTAACCCGCGCGCGCTATAGTGTACCGGGGAAAACGACTTAGATGTACTTCTGTGTGTATGTGTGTATGCGATATCGACAAAAGGCGTAGTAGCAGTGGGAGTTTGTATACAGGTATACATAGAGAGGAGAGAGCGAGCAAAAGTCATCGAATGAAAGCTCCCGAAGCAACCGATAGTTTAACGCGTCTATATACCGCAAGGACGCCACCAGTTGCTTTGAGAAATTGCTTTGTACATTGTACAAACGATAAGCTTTCTCTCTCTCTCTCTCTCTCTCTCTTGCTCTTGCTCCATATGCATCTATATAGCTGGGCCGAAGCTACTGTGCGCGGCCCTGTTGCACGCGACCCTAGACATCGTGTACCTGTGTGCGCGAATCCTCGTTACCTGAACGGTGTACACACACGTGTGTATGTGTATGTTATACGGGGTATTATATGCAGCTATATATAACCATGCACTTCCTTTGCGGTGTAAGCTCATTATGTCGGCCGAGCACGAGGCAGAGCTCTCGTGATACACGTATAATAGTATAGCAACAAGCGCAATCGCATCGCGCGCTCGATGAGCTACAATATAATAATATTGTATATTATACATACATTCAGCTCTCGCGAGATCGAAATTATGTCAAGGTGTACGTAAAAGTGTGTGTGTGTGTGTGTGTGTGTGTGTGTGTGTGTGTGTGTGTGTGTGCGTTTGGGAATGCGTACGCGATAAACGGTGGTCGCGCAAGCTCGCAAGCTCGCGAGAATCACGACGAGTGCTGCTGTAGCGTGCACAATTTAATGCACGCATATTATTATTATAATAAATACAGCGAGAGAGAGAGAGAGACGAAATGTATACGCGCGCGCGTGTGTGTATAATATTAAGCTCTGCAACGGCACCTTAAAGCCCAGCTGAATTCCCCGCGTATAATATAATGCACATACACAACGCGTATATAAAACGAGCCCCGTGCGCGCCGCGGCGCAGAGGTAGAGCTTCGCAGCGCGACGAGCTATCAGTCCACGCGCCTGCCTGCAACGAGAGAGAGAGAGAGAGAGAGAGAGAGAGACAGATAGAGAGTCGTATACACACAATGTAATTGAATTCGTGCGGCAGTTTATATCGTTATATATGTATATACGAATGCCCCGAGTAGTGCACGCACACACGTTAGTTGCGCATCGCGCGCAATTTGCTATTTATATAGCTATACACAGCCGCGCGGTATATAGCGGCAGTAAATATAAGCGCGGAGAGCTTAAAAGTTTTTGTCCACGCGCGTATATTATAAAGCCTCTCGCTGCCGTGTCTCTGTCGACTATATATACCTACTGTATCTACGTGTGTACATAATCACGCGTCTGCTCTGTATATATACAGCGATATATACAGTCCTCGCAAGTGCAGCTCACACAGTGCGCGCAGTGATTAAGCGTCGGGTCGGTCGCTGCTGCTGCTGCTGCTGCCTCGAGTTGCGTGTTTGACGCGCGTCTTATATGTACCATAACGTAGCTCTATATATATAGCAGTGGAGCTGCCTTAAATTCTCGTTAACGGTATAGCGACGGCGACGACGGTTCGTTGCGGTGATGGTGGCGATGGAGCGACACTTCGTCGTCGTGCGCGCGCGGCTACTTGTCTCGACTCCGTCTCTCTCTCGGACCTCGAGAACTCGACACGTGTTAATTACATATACAGAGTTATAGTGCACGTATATAATATAACTCGTATGGATGTTGTGGTCGTTGTTGTTCTTTTTAATTTAAAACATCCATCGCAGAAGGAGAGCGGAAATTTCATTTCTCCCCTCATTTTTGTAATACTTTACACGAGTGCGCTATACGTAAATACCTTCGTGCACGCGTGTACCGTGCGTGTGCAAAAAGTCAACGTCACTTTTGACAAAAGAAAATAGGCTATACACACACACACATACACGTGCAGACAGACGCAGATATTCACTACATAGGTTCTATACAGAGAAGAGGCTGATACCTAATAAAAATACTTCGCTCGACATACTCGGAATACACCCCCACAGAGAGAGATCTCGCAATATTCCAATATATATCGCACGCGTCTGCATTATGATGTACACATACGAGCACACATCCATATAGCTAGTATTATGCGCGTTGTGTGTGCGAGAGAGAGCTCGGATACACGCACTACCAGCTCTGGCACACACAGATCGCAGAAAGAGCTTTGAATGCACAAAAAAAGGTCTTACGTGTACGTCTGTCTTCTTCTTCTTACTTCTCTCTCTCTTTTTTTCTTGCTTGCCTTCTCTCTCTCTCTCTCTGCGCGCGACATTGTGCAAATTTACAATGGAGAGATAGAGCTAGCTCCGCGGCGAACGAGTGAGATCGGAAAAAGATAGAGAGAGAGAAGGAAAAACAAAGAGAAAATCAGAGAAAGAGAGAGAGAGAGATCGGATTTCCATTCAAAGTGTAACGCGCGCGCGAGATATCCCTCTCTCCCTCCCCCCACCTTCTTTTTTTTTGTACCCATTGGAGATAAGAATCTTGATGCCAGCTGCGAGGAGAGAAGTCTCTCTCTCTCTCTCTTTGCAACGTGAGAGAGAGAGAAGAAGGATCTATCGACGAGCGACTTTCCTTCCGTTACGTGGACTATTGTTGTTTACAACGTTATATAGGGTACATCCCCGCGCGCGCGGGTCGTGCATTGTCATCATTATTATCGTTATATATTTTCTTGGCTTGAAAAGTTAGATATCCATTCGCGTATAATACGTATATAACATTCGTATATCGATATAATACTCGAAAAGCAATAAATTCACTCTCGAACAAAGCAAGCACGCACGCAAAAAAAAGAGAGGGAGAGGAGGAGGAGGGTTAAAGGCATACACGCGCACGATACGTGTACGATCAAAAATCAGTCGCGTATAATTTCGTTTCGTTAATTGCTTGCGCGAGTCTCTCTCGGCGTGTATATAATAATGATCGCATTTGTGTATTTCGACTCTCGCGCGCGTATAATCCAGTCAAAATTTGCATATTATCCTCGAAAGCTCGCGAGCTGCTGGAATCGAGTATTATTTTTTTACTTTATATTTTGTACGCGTATATAAACCCGTGTGCTTGCGAGCACGTATGGATATCAAAAGCCCTCGAGCCTCCTGTGTGTGTGTGTGTGTGTGTGTGTGTGTGTGTTTTAACGCGTGTATACACGCCGCTTAATATACCCGAGATATATAGTAGATATATACGTACGTCGAAGCACATCGTCGTCGTCGTCGTCGAGTGTACGAAACTTTTGAAAGTGTGTCACGTGAGGCGCGCGCGGGAGAGAGAGAGAGAGAGAGAGAGAGAGAGAGCAGCCGATTGTCCACGCGTACTACATACACATATACGCACACACACACGAGAACGAAACATAAAAGAGAAAGCTCGAGCGCATGTGGCAGAGCTTTCATTCAAGCTCTCATGTAAAATATCGCTTTGCGAATGGAAGCTAGAGCGCACGAGAGAGATAGAGAAAGAGAGAGAGAGTCGATCGTCGCATAAGCTCGGGAAAAGCAGCGGCTCTCTGTCTCTCTCACTCTCTGTAATACATAAGGTCAAAAGTTCAAGGATCCGTTATAGCGCGATGTGGTGCTGGTATACGCGCGCGCGCGCGCCCTGTAGAGAGTCTTTAATCACTGGATCATTAGCTCTCGCGATCATTCTTCCTCCGTGTGTGTGTGCGTGTATGAATGTGCGTGGGCACTTAAACGTATAACGGCATTTGACGAATCACGCGCGCGCGGGCGCGGGTGGGCGGCCACGCGCTGCACTTCGATTACAAAAGCTGTGCAGCCAGCCAAAGCTCTCTACTACTACGTGGGTAATGTCAAAAAGCTCGATATCGCGCGACCCATAACGATCTTTCTCTCTTTCGCTCTCTCTCTCTGATCGTCCGGGAAATTTTACCTTGGTTTTCTACGATCGCGAACGGGGTGGGAAATTCCCACGGGTCGCTCGCGCGCGCGGAACATGACTGCAAAGAGAGACGGAAAGAGAGTCAGTCTTTGAATCCCAGAAAACGAGCGAATCGAGCTTATATACAGACATTATACATCGACGTCGTAGCCTTTTGCCGGGTTTTATACGTACACATACCTACACGTACAATACGAGGTTCGAGTTCTGTCTCCATTTCTCTCTCCCCCTCTATGTTCTGGTATTACGAAACTGTCTTCATAATACCTCGAGACTCTTGCACTTCGACTTGATGATTCCTTTTGACAACACAAGTCGCGCGCGAGACTCTTTGATATTTGCGATAATGAAGATGTTGCCAAACTGCAGCTTCGATTCGAGCCTCGGCAGCTCTTTCTGCGTTGTATGCGCGTGTCCTTTCTTTCTTTCGTTCTTTTTTTCTTTCTCTATTTTTTTGCTGTTGTGCAGTGCGCTATCAGCCACGTGCTCCACATCGATTTTCTCGATCGAATCGTCCTTTCGTTGAGGGCAAATTTTCTTCTTCAACGAGCCTGGCAGATATGCTCGACGTTTCGCGGCTACTTTTTGAGCAACGAAAAAGTTTGCCGAACATGAAAGATTCAGTCGCTCTGGTTACGTTAAAAATTACCATTCACACAGACTTGGACTTATACGATTATTTTCATTTGTCCACTTGTAGATTTGCAGATAATAGGTCTCTTGTCATCTAGCGGTGGAGGCTCGAAGTGGCACTATCTTATTTTTTTAAGCGGTTAACGGGTCTAAACTTTTTCAATCAATTGAATTGTTATTTTCAGGTCATTTGAAATTCGCTGAATATTTGTAACAAAATTGATTAACAGAAAAATTAAAAAAAAAAAACTATTTATGGTTACGTATTTTATAACATATTCAACGGAGGTTTTTTTGTCACTAGACTATAATTAATGTTAAGACTTTTTACTGCAGAAAAATCCACAAAAATAAAAATCAAAGCCATATTTTTAAATTTAATTTATTAACTTGATAGAATTTTAATTTTCTGTAGATTTTATCGATTGCCTACGTAACTTAAAAAACCTTTCAATCAAATGCAGATTACATGTACAATCAGAATTTAAAATTTAAGTAAAATGTTAAATTTGACTTTAGAAAATTTCACATATTACCGTTAAGAATTAATGAATAAATACTGATTTTTAAATAAACAGCACAAAAAATGCAGTAAAAATATATGATAATAAGTGCTAGACTATTCCATTAGATGGCGAGTACCTTTATCTGTAAATCTGCAAGTGGCAAATTAAAAATAATTATATAAGTTAAAGTAAAGTCAAGCACGGTATGATAATGTCTCTGTACTTGCACCCGAGAGAAATTTTTACTTCGGCGCACTAGTGGCCCGAAGGTGGTTGCCGAATCGCCGAGGCAGTGCCGAACCACGTGCCGAAGCGGTGCCGAAGCGGTGCCGAATCGGCATGAGACGGGGCGGCGGAATTCCTCCGCACCAAAAAATATTCATCTGCTAAAATTTCAACATTCCGAGTTACTTCGAAGTTACGAAGCTCGTTTTTTTTCCAAACGGCAGACCGAATCAGAGGTTAATTTTTAAATTCGAACGACCGATGATCGATCCGAGCTCGGCGCCAAAAATACACGCCGAAAGCGCGCGAGGTGTACATATACATGCATCCCTCTTTTTTTCTTATCGTAAGCTCGCGTCAAGGTTGAATCGAAGGCAAAACGAAACGAACATCTCGGTCGAGCGAATAATAAATGCCACGTTCGAGTATTATATAGTGTGCCATACGTGACGAGCATCCATACCTCCGTTTATATGGAGATATTTACGAGCATATATCCTCCACGTGGAGGCAACAACGACAACAACAACAATCTGTCAATTAATGTATTATATGTATACGCACTTACACGCATATGTGTGCACCTGGTCAGCAGCAACGCGTCTGTCTCTGTCTCTCTCTCTCTCTCTCTGTACGAGTGTTCACGAGCTATTATACTGCAGATCCTAAGGGTTGGCACTCGATGTCGTGTGTGCGCGCGACGCCGAGCGCATTCAATTTTCAACGAGCGATCGTGTAACTGCGAATGGCTAATACTCGACTCGGTGTGTCGAGCTTGCAGCAACAGCAGCAGTTACGATGTGTTTCAGAGACGAATAAAAGAGACAAAAAAAAAAGGGAGAAAAGATAATTAAATAAATAAACGAAGCTGACTTGGCGCTGCAAACGTCGGGACAAACGCGGGCGCATTATATTATCCTACACGCCAAGGAAATTGTACAAGATCCTAGACGATTCTAATCAAGTCTAACGACGTTCCCAACGCTCGCTCGCTCGCTCGCGACTCCACTGTCCCAATTATACCATCGCTAATTAAATCCATTCCGCATACTAGTAGTAGTAGTAGTAGCAGTAGCAGCAGTTGTATATGCACCCAAGCAGCAACAGAGGCAGCGGCGGCAGCAGCAGCAGCAGCCCCGAAGGTAAAACCGCAAAACGAATTATCGAATGTAGACCCGGCGATTAAATTTGCAAGAAACGAACTATACTGCTACTACTGCTACTATCGGGGCAACTTCCATCCGTTAACGGTACGGTGAAAATGAAAAAAAAAAGAGAGAAGATAAAGAGAGTGGATCTAAAAATATTCAGCGATCCATTCCTCTCTTTTAATCGTGCGCTCATATCGGGCATCGCGCACCGCTCGTATATACACACACGCATACGTAACGCGTAGCACTTATTACTATAATATTAGAAGAGAGAACGAGAACGCGAAAAATTGTTGGTTTTTACGTTGTATATATATGAAAAGAAAAAGGAATTTTTTTCAACCCCCTCGCGCGCATCGTGCAGCAGCAGCTTCAGCTTCACCGTTGCCAAAGTGAAATTTTAATTATGTACTCTCTCTCTCTCTCTCTCCTCTCGCATTCTACCGTATGTAACATTCATAACTGGAGAAATTACTTGCCTGATTCCTCTCTCCAACACACGCGCACACATGTGCGCATACTTACTATACCATACGCGGCGCGCGCGCGTGCATATGTGCCTCCGCACGCGAGAGCTATTAAAAATTCCTTTTTAGCCTGCAGCTTTTAATGAACGTATGCGCGTGTATATATGTGCTCGTGCACTTCAGTCTGTACGTACCGCGCGTGTACGAAAACTGCGTGCGTACGTATGTACAAAACAACAACAACAAAAAAAAGATATGATTTAATCGCGACCTATCGGACGCGCACGACAGCTAGCGGGGTTGAGACACACACTTATACGGCGCGTTATACACACACACACACACACACACACACACACACACACACACACACATAATACGCGCAAGCTGCTGCACCGACGAGAAGGTATTAATCGTAAGTGTGGGTACGCATGTGTGCGATATGTTGTATATACGCGAGGCATGACTGAGCAACAAAGTTGACCCAATTAACCCCGTCCACGGGGCTCGTTCGTTCGTTGTAGCGCTCACACAGGCCGAGTCATCTCTCTCTCTCTCTCTCTCTCTCTCGTAAAGCGAGGATGTTATCAGTGACGCAGTTCGCAAGTGTGCAACGCGGTGACGACGGCGGCATCGCTCATTCGCGCACACACACAAAAGCTTAAACACAGTTCCAGCTCATCTCTTCTTTTCCTCTCTTTTCTCGCTGCGATGCACCGCAAACGCTCTGCGAATTATTTATCTCGGAGCTCGAAAGCGTGCTTATAATACAACTTTGCGTGTGTGTGTGTGCATGTGTGTGTATGTGTGTTACGTGCCTATCGATCTCCCCACGCGCGCATGCAGCAGCGGCAGCAGCACAGCTTCCGTTTTCAAGTTTAAAAGCTTGCCTGCAAGCTCGCGTTATAGGCATCATCTGCAGCAGCGCAGAGAAAGAGAGGAAGAGATGCGCCTACTGCTACCCACCCCACACACGCCGAGCTGGTATAGGTAGTATAGCTAGCTAGCTCTCTCAACACACTCGTGCAACAGGCGGGAACAACAATCCTTTCAGCAGGCAGTATGACGCGCCTTTGAGCGCTCTCCGCTATATACGTGTGTGTGTGTGTGTGTGTGTGTGTGTGTGTGTGTGTGTGTGTGTGTGTGTGTGTGTGCTGTACAAGTGAAAAGCGTCTCTGCATTATGTGCGGATAGTTCGTTAGAGGATATGTTCTCGGTGCGCGGCGCATATCGAAAGCTCGCGCGCGCACAAAACTAGCTTTTAAGTACTTCGTATACTAATATATATAAAGCGTCCCAAATATATATATCTAACATATACGTACACGAAGAACATGAGAAAATCTCGCGCGCACAAGGGCTACAACACAACGCTACGCAGGAGGTCAAAAGGGAGAAAGGGCGCGTATATATGTGGCGGGGGTGGGCGATGGCTCAGAGCTTTAAGGGAAGGAGATATAATATATATATACATGCTATGTAGTATATAGCTATGGCTTATTAATAAGAGGATATACGTTGCGGCGGCTTCGGCAGCTGAGCAGAGAGCCTAGGCTCTGCGCTTTATATGCTTATCTGAACTGCTCCGCGCGCGCGCGCGCGCCAGCAAGCAAGCTACCAAGCTACCAAGCAAGCAAGCTCGTTATCCCGGAGCTCCGAGAGTGAGAGAGAGAGAGAGAGGAAGAAAATTATAATCCGATTTCATGCCAGTTTCTCTCGCTCGGTTTCTTTTTAAACTCGCCGCCCGCGCGGTTTCCGCTCTACACTCTTTTGCTCGCAGCTCGGCAGCTAGCTCTAACTCTTAGTAGGTAGTTCTCTTTCTGCACAGACGTTGAGAGAAAGAGAGAGAGAGAGCGAGAGGGCGGGAAAAAGAAAAAGAGGAAGAAAAAGAGACGATTGTTTCGTATTAATCGCAAGCTCGCACACGTATAATAATACGAAATCAATATCGATCTCACGTACACCACTGTATATCTACTCGATTTAACGGACTAACTCTCTGGCGAGAAGAGGGAAAGAGAGAGGAGAGAACACTCGTCGTCGTTGCAGTGCCATAATCTCGTCGAGCATAATAATAAACACTGCAAACACTGATCGGTGGTGCAGCGGCTCCCGCTGAGCGTATATAGAAATTTCGGTTCGCCCTCCTCCTCCTCTTGTGCCCACACCTGTTGGCGCAATCGTGTACGTATATGTATGACTCGCTCTCTTTTCTCCTGTGTATAATATACACTGCACAGGGTGAGAAGTACGCTACATCAAATAATATTCGATTTCGTTTACTTTGTGTATACATGCGCGCTTATACCATAAATCATGCACGCGGGTATGTGTTATTTTTTTTTTCCCTTTCTTTATGCTCGCTGCCTTCTTTTTGCTTTCCTGCCTTACATTTTTACAAGCACACGCCGTCGTGTGGCACACATATCGAATCCATTAAGACCAAGAAGCGGATGAAAAAAAAAAAAGGTAAAAAAGATGGAGACGTAGGGAATATGTATAAAGAAGCTACTTTCGTCACCCCTCATCGCGCGCGCCGCGTCCCTTTTACTTCAACGCGCTGCTGCGGTGCACGACCACACACACACACATACACACACACCCACACACGTACGTGTATATATGCTAAAGGTAAAAAAGCATCCATTCGCGTATGCCCCATAAACTTCCAATTCGCCCTAATGTACTATGCGGGACAAGATGTACGTATACGCTGCTTATGTATACGTAAAATATTCAATGAATATCACCTCGCTCTCTTTCTCTCTGTACGGCGAGTCCATACTTCATACATCTCTCTCTTGCTCACTCTTAGCTCGTATGGATATTGAATTTTCTTATCGATTTATCCACGAGTATAATGCACACACATACACACACAAGCACACGTGTACGCGTGCGAAAGGCAAGTTTCACGCATGTGTGTGTGTGTGTGTGTGTTGTACGTGCATGTCACGCAGGTTAAAATGAAGACTTCACCGATCGGCTTCAGAGCGCGCGTATAGAGAGAAGAGCGAGGGATTAAAATAGCCTCGAGGATCAACATGCACACACACACACACATGCATGTAATACAGCACCACCAGAGCTAGGCTGCTTCTGCTGCAGCCCCTCATGCTGCGCGCACATGTATATTATAGGCAGTAACAGCAGCAGCACATAGTCCCGGGGTATACGCGTGTGTACGGTACGTACGGTATGTAGCGCGCAAATAGATTGGCAGCTGCTGTCGATGCACCTCTGCACCGACGTCGCCGCGTTGCATATCCCGAACGCTATACACCTACACGCGGGGGGGGCGTTGCTGACAATGACATATTCTATTCCAGCTCGCGCTGCACAGTACGCGCTTTTCAACATTTGTCGCTTTCGCGTGTAAATAGGTATGCAGAATGTATACCGATGCTGTATCTATAGATGCAGTTTTCACTCAGTCGTTCGGCGCAGCAGCAGCAAAAAAAAAAGAAGAAAAAGAACAGAACAGAGAGAAAAGTAACAAAAAAAGCAGTTCCGAGTAACTTTATCAATTACACGCGATAAGCGCCGAGATAATGCGTACATACTACTGCGACTACAACTATCTGCTGCTGCTGCTGCTGCTGTACACCGTCTCACACCGTGTATACGTGTGTGTTTATTGGAAACTTGTCTCGTTAAATTTTCTGCAGTTTCGAAGGCTGTGCAGCGGCATCAGCAACAGCAGTTCAGCCTATAAGAAGAAAAGAGAATCACGCGCCGAGCAAGCGTCAAGAGATTGATTGATTAATTGATTAATTAATATATTTATTGCGGCCCTGAGGTATAACCACATGGGGCCCGATGGCAATTTACAATAGTCAATATAATAGTATGTAGAGTCGATGCAGTTATAAAGCAATGATTAGTAACAATATTCAAAATTATAAGATAGCACAAGAAAGAAGTCAGATTAGGACCGAATGAAAACAAATTGCAAATATTTAGTGAAATTGAAATCAATTGAAAGCAGAGAACTGCATGAAAGAGACCGCTGGGTACGTAGATGGAGTTATGGTCTCGAATCCATTAGGTTCAGATCTTCTTTAGTACGTATTGGAATGAACTCCGACTGAGGTGATTTGCGCATTAAAACAGTCAAATTTCGGAC
>CACVKI010144864.1:0-75075 GCA_902732785.1 Trichogramma evanescens
AAAAATTTGGACAAAAGCCGCATTTGCTTTCGCACCAAAAGACAGTACACGAAGGTTGCAAAGATTACGGGTGTGACAAGTGCGAGAAGAAATTTACAAAAAAAGGAAATTTGCTCTGCCATCAAAGGACAGTACACGAAGGTTGCAAAAATTACGAATGTGACAAGTGTGAGAAAAAATTTGGAGAAAAATCAACTTTGCTCGTACACCAAAAGACAGTCCATGAATGTCGCAAAGACTACGCATGCGACATGTGCGAGAAGAAATTTGGGGTTCAAAGAATTATATGATCAGACATAAAAAAACAGTGCATGCAGGTCGTAGAGACTTCGCACGTGACGAGTGTGATCAGAAATTTGGAGAAAAGTCAAAATTAATTAGACATCAAAGTATAGTTCACGAAGGTCGCAAAAATTTTGCATGAGACAAGTGCGAGAAAAAGTTTGGATAAAAACAGCAGTGGCTCAAACACCAAAAAAAATCCTTGAAGGTTGTAAAGATTACGTAACCCATAGTTACGAGAAGAAACGATGATTGACAATTGTAAAATAGATACATACATAGTATATGTTTTTCTAACATTTCAATAAAAATTTTACTGAAATGATTGAGTATTACCTAGGCGTTCAAATATCATTACATCTTTTTATGTATTTTTTAATCTAAGAAGACTGCTTTAATTTTATCGATATTGCAAGTAATCTTCGATTCTAGCGGATACATTTTTTAAGACTGTTAGAATAGGTAATGCTAAGTTGAGATTTTCTAAAAAATATATAATATCTTCTCAAATTATTGATTGTTTTTGTACAAAATAGTTGTTGCACTGATTGGTATAGATACTCAATAATAATCCACGCACAAACACACATACACACACATACATACAGACATCAGTCACAAATTCTGTCTAGTTTACAAAAATGTTATCGGAATTCACGATTTCGAGCTTCCTCGATACGGAAACAAAATTCCTACAACGCATTCATTTATCTTTGCTTTTTATTTTAGATTATTCAATTGTCTTTAAATCGAACATCTTGAAATGTGAAATGTTTAACAAAAGTCTTTTTGTACACCGCGAGTGTACGCAACTATATTTTGAAGTATAAGCATGATTTTAAGATTGTAAAAGTATTTTAGAAGCTCAAGCGTTATCTAACTGTTCTTGATATTCTCTTACAATTTGACGTGAGATATTATATTTATTTTTCATACCCCAACGAAATTCGACTGCCAGACGATTATTAAAAGACAAAATAATCAATGATCAGAAAGAATAAGAACTTGCTTCTCTCGGATACTTATTATACGCTTATGCACACACACATAGAGCTGCGTTGATGTAGGTATACATACGAGCGCATATCTTTATGGCTAGCATTAGTCCGAGCGCACTCGAGGAAGAAAGAGAGAGAGAGAGAGAGGTAGCCTTAGCACTGCACTCCGTGTGCACGCACATGCGGGTCTCGGAAAAATTTACCGCGTGCATATTTTTCGCGCGCATAGCCATATCTCCGCGGGGCCAGATGCTTATCTCTCTCTCTCTCTCTCTTACTCTTTCGACTCTTACTCGCGAGCGAATGTGCATAGCTATTCTCTCTTTCTCTCTCGGCACAATAATATAATGCACGCGTCTCTCCCTCTCGAGTTCCATTTAAATGACCATAAAGCGGCTCCGAATGCGTCTTCGCGTCGATTTGCCGGCCGCGCGCGTATGTGCAGCCGCAAAAGATAGCCGAGAGTAGATAAGTCGAGCGAGGCACACGACGACGACGAATTACGGTTAATAAAGCAGCGCGATGAGCTCGCATGGGCGCCCCGTAGTACAGCTCGAGAGGCTCTACATAAGGCAGCCTGCACCGCTCTATACATGTGCGGCGCATCCGCGAGCATTTCGAATGAGCGGCGGCAACGTGTTAATTGCTCGCACTTTTGTAGGAGAGACAGAGCAGTTCGCCGGGCTCTACATATATCGACGCGTCAAGCTCGCGATTATTTAATATAGCTGCTGCTTGTACGTAGCCGAGAAAACTGAGAGTCAAGACATACCTCGGATGCATTCTTTTATTTTTTTTTCGTGGGCTACAGCGTCCGCGCACGAAATCTACCTCTCAAATCCTGCGCTTAATTGAGACGGCTGCACGAGAGCACAGTCTTACTCGCGCAAGCTCGCTACTTACTTAAATCTTCCTTCCTATGCGACAGGAAAAAAACCTCGAGGCACGGTATGAAATTCTTCCAAAAATCATTGCCTGTTATTTCGGATATTTAAGTGCGCCTGTAAACTCGGAGCACGCACTTACCTGAAAGATACTCTGAATGCTGCTGTTGCTAGGGTGACAGAAACCTTACCTCAGTGCGCGATATACATAAATCACGTGCGACGACTTGTCACCGCTCGAGATCGCAGCTGAGCAATCAATCTTAAGCCATTTGTACATAATAAACATCATACCTGTGAGATTTTACCAGCTATGCAGCTGAAAATTCGGGGAAAATTAGGCACTGTTTTCACTCAATATTGTTGTATTCAAACATTTTTTCGTTTTGTAAAATTATGATCAGACTGAACCGTGATAGTGAAATCATATCGCTAATTAATTTATACGACATACGTTCAGCGTGATTGAGCTCGTTTACATGTTTAGAAGGAAATTATCATTCATTTGGAGGCAGCACATGCGCTACATAAAACGAGGCATTTACTCCGACAGCTTGGACGATCGTTTAATCATGAATTTCATTTAAGAGCAGCTTTATTAGTCTGAAATGATGCATCCTTCATCAAAGGAGTCGCGTACTAGTAGTGATCGTTGTATATCAATTGTTTATAGTTACCGCCCTAGTATAGCCTATCCCGCTATCATTTTCCTCGTTTGAAAATGTGAGAGAAAAATAGATCATGATTTATCACTGTGAAAAGAGAAAAAAGCTCGCTCGTGCGTTATAAATTATACATTTGTGCGTGCAGTTGAAACGGAAAATAGTCGTTTGATCGTAAAACATGCCTGCAATACTATACGGCCCGTAATCTCGTATCGCGGACAACACGATTCGCCATCTAGTTCGCGACCCCCAAATAAACCGAGATGACATGGATCGAAGCTTATGATTTCACCATTTGCATTCCCCCAACCATCGATAAAGGTGTAACTTTCGACGACAATCCAGCAGCCATCGCATGTACTCGATGCTTTTATGCTTTTTGCGCGCATAATGCCGCAGTAAAAATGATGCAATGCCAACAGGTTTTTTCGTCTTGTAAGCGCGCGGGGGCAGTCCGCGCGGGTATCGGGCGTAGCGCGCACGTTTATACACGTACGTCACGTAACCGATCGAGTCTTGTATTATGATACCGAGAGCGAGCTAGGCTCGGGTCGATGGTCCAGTACCGATAACGATGCATGGTACGCGGTATATATTGTATACGTACAGAGGTGCGTATGTCCAGCTAGACTTTGACAAAACCTGTTCGCCGCACGTTGCCGATCGCTGACACGCGCGTATGCGTACAAACAACTCTAGCTTTCGGCTACGTTATATACATTATTATACGCGCGTATACATAATTCGAAGCTCTATCTGCACTCGTCAAGATTACGTAGCGTTATATGCTCCTTTTCTCGCTCGATCTCTCTCTCTTTTCTTCCTCACTCGCGCCAGTGTACCGGGATGATGTTGTGACGCACGCGAAACTGTATACATAGTAAATAGTATAGCTCGACGACTCGTAATAGTTGTAATAGTAACTTTGAAACTTCGATGACGACCGGTTGCAGCTCCGTGACAACATTTTTGCTACTGCGGTATAAGTTATACGATCCGGTGAAAGACAATGCAACACCGTATGCAAGTTAAGCGTACGCACGGGAGAGCTCTCATGCCCAAGTATTAATGGCTTACATTATATACGAAAGTATTGTAAGCGTATTTGCACACGATAAGAGTTCAATTATCCTGCTGTGGTTGCGATATGAAGTAGTCTGCCACTCTTCTCACAATGAGCCATTATAAAATAGAAGCACTATCTGCGTGCGCCATACGAGCAGAGTTTATAATTATAAACTAAGCTGTTAATGCACTAATTGGCTGACTGAACCCATTTTAAATGTGTCAAGAAATAATTTAAATCAATCCACCTCTATCCTTCATCCGTATGTATCGAAACTGCGAAGGTGGACATTTAACTCGTCTTCTCTTTTTTAGTAATTGTGAATGGGTTGTCGATGACCAAACTTACACCGAGAGCATCGTACGGGGCACATCCCAAAATAGGATCTGTTCTGACGATATTTTTATACGTGTAGTCTACACCGATTTGTAGAATCATATATGATACGCAGAGTTCTTTAACAAAAATAAGTTTACAACACAATTACTCGGGCGCATAAAAATTAAATTTAATGAATTCATATTTTTTGGTAAATTTATTTTTACAAATAATATAAAATATCTGTAACGTTAAATAACACCATAAACATTAAAAATTACCAAGCAAATACATTATCTTTTTTGTTCCTTTTAATTATTTCAATACAAGAATTAAAAAGAGCCACCATAATCTTTACCACACATAATCTTGTAATTTTTTGAAATTTTTTTAGCTCTCAAAAGTCTTTGGTTATTACTTATTATTTCATTAGTAATCATATTATTTATAATGTTCTCCTGACTTTGATCTGTGACCACCAAACAAATATGATATAAATCTTGGTTCATTAGCTCATCAATGATCATTTCACAGCACTCCAGCGGCAATCGGTAGTGAATCAGTTTCTTGAAAGGATCCAGGGCCCATTGCCGGAAAAATCCTCTCAATTGTTTCTCGCACAGATGCACACCACATGCGTTTCTATGTGGTTGGGGTAGTCTCCACAATTTTGCCGACATAGCAAACTCGTAGTAGTCCGAGTATGTGAGTTTTTTCGTCGCCTCTTTGGGTCGTAACTGGATCAGGTCGTGGAGCGACAGGTCCGAGTCATTATCATTTTTTATCATTATTTCTTTCGCTATTCTTGCAGAGCACTCGTCGTTACGAAAACATCCTTTGGCACTCACCGACTGGTTGAGAAAATCGCAATCTTCAACCAATCTCATGATGATCAGAGCATCACTTCTATCAAGTTCGTATCCTCTGTTGCAAAGACGTTCAACGACTGCCAGAGCGCCAGACACTAGTATCGAGTCATAAATAATATGTTTCGGTTTGTATCCCATGCCAAAGTAACTCTCAGTGGGAAAAACGAATTTGGACAGATCAGCCTCGTGATCCAAGAGTACATCGATCAGATTTGGATTGCAATTCGCCACAGCCAATTGAAGCGGTGTTCGACCCTCGTTGTCCTGGGCGTCGATCTGCACCAGCTGATCGAGTTCGGCGTTAATCTTCAAGAATTTCTTCACCACTTCATAGGAATAATTGTTGCTACTTTTGCAAATAATATGCAGAGGAGTGAATCCCTCCGCATTGGTCAAATTCGGATCAGCGCCCATTCGTACCAAGAATGTGGCCGTCTCCTCGAGGCTGTTGCGCAGAGCCAAGTGCAAGGGTGTGTTACCCAACTTGTCCTGAGCATCGACCCGCACCAACTGATTTTTCTCGTCGCAGATCTCGAATAACATCTCCAACTGATCTTCCTCCCATTTTCTCTTGCAAATAACGTGTAGAGGAGTCAATCCCTCGGCATTGGCGAAATTTGGATCGGCGCCGCTTTTCAGCAGTAATTCAGCCACTTTGAATTCATAACGGGCCAGAGCCAAGTGCAGTGGTGGATTGACTGATTCACTTGTGGGACAATTGGGATCCTGACCGAGCTCGAGAAATTCTTGAACGAGGTCGTCGAAGCCAAGCTCACAGGCCACGTGGAAATGCGTTAGGCCAGACTTGTCCATGTAATTCACGTCGAATCTGTTGTAAACTTTAAAAAGCTCATGGACCATGGGAGCGTGGACGAGGATTATGGATCCGGATAACGATGCGTGATGCACCGGTGTGGTACGCTGCAACAGTAGCTCGCCGTTGCCATCAACTTTGGGCTTGTCCTCGTAGCCGCTACGAGCCACGAACTCGACGAATCGTGCTGCTGTACTTTTATCCAGGTCTTCTAGCCAGTAACTCAGGGAATCGGTCACAAGCAAATCAATTTCTTCGGGGCGAAAAATGTCACGGGGATGAGGAGGTTGGCCCTCGCAGTTCCTGATTAAGGTATGAAGTCGGCAGATTAATGCGCATCGATCTTTTCTGATCTCCCAATTGACAGTTTTTAGAAAGTCAAATATTTGTTGGTTTAGATGATCCACGTGTTCGAAATCATGTTCGTTGACTTGGTCACCTGCACCTCCGCTTTCAGCATGGAAATTATCCTTGAATTCGTCGTTGCACATGATTTTGGACACTCGCGCACAAATAAAATCGATTAAAATTTAAGGTACACAGATTTTTTTCACGAAACCACTTGCTTGAATCGATGCGATGCTTCCTCGTTGTTCACGCTGCAGCGACGCAACAGGTACATGACTATTATGATCTTTCGAAAAATGAGACTGATGTATGCGTATTTACGCCGACGCACGCGCGTAGAGCATAGGTAGAGCGAGCGAGAGACAGATGTACCATCTGTATCCGTCGAATTCAGTTGAATTAGAAAGCATAAGTCGAGCGAAGTAGGGGCGGTGCTCATGCCTAGCCGTGACGTGCTATTATTATTATTGCCGCCTGTGTTATACGATGCTCTTGCTACTGTAGATCGACGCTTTCTAATCGTTGTCAATTTCAACGACTCCTACTTTAGTATTTACCTGTAGCACATAAGGCTGCATCGAGCGCGCATCGTGCTCGCGGTGTAAAGTAATAAGTCAGTCCAAGATAAATTGACATGATATATGCTAGCTTGAGATCAGGGGCTTGTGCGATCGAGGGAAGCTCAAGGATAACCAGGCCTGAAAAGTAACAAGTACATTAAATTTTGGCTAAATCGTGTATGCACAAATAAATGCACCTGAAATACGCACGCACATTATAGCGAGCTTCGGGGAGAAATATTGCTGTAAATTGCTGTTTTTTTGTACACGTCGTTTTACACGTACACGGGGCAATGGCGAGATTCGCGAGAGAGTCGCGTACTCGATTACGAAAGAACAACATTCATAATAAGTAGATGTATCGGTGAAGGTGAGAGAGACAAGGAAGACGCTGAGGTAATGCGAAGCTGCTGGCAATGTATCTCGTGTGCCCTCGAACTATTCGATATATATAGGTAGCACCGAAAGAGCTCGCGGGCTCGTCTGCCCTCGAAATCGCGCTGGAGGGACTTATTATTACATGCCCGGCACGCGAAATCGCCCGGCGAAAGGTGAGATGTACCAGCGATCGCGAGCCTTGAATCGCTCAGAGATCCCCTGCAGTATATAATAATATACGTGAGCCGCTTATATCGCGACTCCAACTTATATAATATTGTATATCCACATTTACGCGCCGCATCTCGCGCGGCCTGCGGAGAAAGTCGCGTATACGTAAATGTGCGTTTTTTGATGTATGAGCGCGCGGACGCTACACCGCTGCAGCCTTGGCGCGGCGATCCACCACATGGCAGACCTCGAGAGAGCTTATCTGCTGCTGTTGATGCCGCGTTTGCTGCTGTTCTCGAGGAACACCATAATATAATGGCGCATTATACGGGTATAACTATTATACATTGTCGTGATGGAATATGGAAATTGCCGACCGGCCAGAGGCTGGCGTAAATACATAGTTGCATATGCTATGTGGGGCGCCGCTTGCAGTTGTCGGAGCTGCTCGAGGGTCGTCGTTGTCTTGCTCGTGGACGTCACTTCGAGCAGATGCTAACGACCTGACACATGCAAATCTTTCCCAAGCCCTATCAGCATAGAGACGGAGAGAGAATGTAGCCCACATATGTTTTTCTCCGCAGCCAATTGACGTTTACTCCGCGAGCTCGATCAGCCTCGTGTAGTTGCTGTATAGCTATATACGGAGAGGCCAAACAAGCTCGAAGAGTAAACAACTCAATCGGCAATCGCTAGTCGATCGGCGACGACCAAGACGACTAACGAGTTAACACCGATCGCTCGCGGGGAGCTTTGCGCTTTGCCACAGGATAATCCGTTGCTCGCGAGCGCGTGCACGCGCATCTACGCTAACACAACGCAAACGGCACGCACGCAGCTCTTCTCGTGCTCGATGCTCGCGCTGTCAGGATTATTCTCTCTCACTCTCTCTTGCGCGCGCGCGCGTGAACACGAGACTTTTCTGCCAAATCAGATTGCTGCGCTCGCACGAGAGTCCCGGACAAGATGCTATCCAGCGAGAGAGAGAGAGAAAGAAGAGAGCTACGAGAGATCCTCCTGTGTGCATACGTAAAAATTATATAGCATATATACGAGCCTTTTAAGAGATCGCCGGACCATGATTTTGTATTTTTCGCTTATAAATGTACGCGCTTCTGCACTTTTTCCCGCTGCTGCTTTCTGCATGCCGTTACGGCCGATGTACACATGTCTACTGCAGTCATGATGCTCTCTCGGCTCGGCTCATATTTATATATTCCGACTGCTCGTCCGCGCGACGTCGTACAGTTTTACTCGTCGAGCTCGCGCGTAACGTAACTTACCCCCCTTATCGTCTCCGTATCGACTCTCTTTTCCGTTTTCGCCCAAAACTGTAAACATTTTGCGCGTTTGATACGTACGCAGAGGATCGCTTTACCCGCGCGCGCAGCGTGGCGTTTCTTGGCGCGTATAGGTCTCGAGCGGAGTAACCGCGACTTTCTATATACGTCGCATCGGCTTATACTATGTTTGTAAACTTGCGAAAATCGGATTATAGCTGCGCACGTGATCAGCTGAGACTTTTTTACCCAAATACGGCATGCATCGTACGGTGAATTTACGCGATCGGACATAAAATTAACACTTGCCATAGGCTCTGCCTCGACGATGCCCCGCTGCAACTGCAGCTGAGATTCGGACTCTGTGCGGTCGCGTTCCCACATGACGTGTAGCTTATGTATATACGACTCTCGAAACATCTTCCGGACGTGTATAATTATAAGCCGCGCAGAGTCGAGAGAGAGAGAGAGAGACTCGAAGCTCATGGCAGCGACCTATACGAGCTACTTGTAAAACTACCAAGAGACGACGCGCGGCGAATTACATTAGACGGCGCGCGGGCTGTAAAACGATTAACGCCAGCAGCAGCGGCTCTCTTGCAAGTCCCAAAGTAATCCAACGCGCGCGCATTGCAACGCGAGACAAGAAAAAGAAGACAGATACGAGGGAGTGAAAAAAGAAGGAACGTCGTATGCGGAAAGGTATGGCTTTTCGCGAGAATCGGTGAAAAATACCCCCTCTGCATGCATCGGTATATATAGAGGCGCAGGCTGCGATTTATCGTGTATCTCGTCGGTGCGATAAAGCTTATATATATATATATATGTAGAAGCGCGGCCGCGTATAAATCGTCGCTCGAGGACAGCAGCAAGTCGATCGAAGCTCGCTCGATACTCGAGAGGCTCGAGAGAAGAGAATTGTATACGAATAGCTAGCTAGATCCTCGCGGCGCAAATCTCGACGAGGAGGAACCATATACATTTGTCAATGCTGTGTCCATATCCTATAGGTTATATGGGGACGCGGAGGATCGATCGCGAGTCCTGTTATATTCGCTATGCCCCGCGTAGTACCGGCGCTCACTTTCCCCGATATAGTGGCTGCCAATATACCGGAGGGAGCTTTCGGTTATACCTCGATTTATACGGCTCGCGCGAGCTCTCTATGGCTTTATATATACGATGCGATACCGATTTTCTGCGGAAGTGTACTGTGGACGTATAAACTGCGCTCTTGTACACGCCGTATAACTATATAGCCCAACAGCTCGACCTATTGTAGCGAACGTTGCATATAGTCAGCTTTTACGAAGGTATATATATATATCTCGTAAACGTTTAGCATCTAACCGCGTACAGTCCTATAATATTTAAGGCGCGAGCTATTTAATGCCGCACACACAGGTGCGTGCCTACGTACGTGTGTGTGTTTGCCAAGTACTACCACACACTGATTGCACCGATGAGTACAGTTTCCGGGTAGGCAGTTCGCGCCAGCTAACTGTATTACTTAGCTTTATAAAGCCAATAGTGTGTAGCTGTTGTTGTTGTTGCTGCTGTTGCCGCTGCTGCTGTTGTACTTGCGATGAAAGAAGAGGGGCTAAAAAGTACTCTGTATAGCGCTAGTGCGCAGGAACAGCAGTTGGCATTATGACTCCATCCATTGGCTTTCCTGGAACGATCTACCATCGCACATATGCGTGCATGCATAATATTGGAGTAGAGCCGCTCCCGAGGCGCGCACCATCCCGACCGCACGGCAATATAAATTATTATATAAAATCTAGACTATACTCGCAGGCGTTATAACGCGTATTTATATAATAAATGGGCTGCTGCCGTGTAGTGCGCAAATGCGCCAAGAGAGATCGGTATGCGCTCGCGATATTTGTGCACTCCGCAGGAGCTTTTTTCCCCTCGACGTTCTTATACTCCTCTCTCTCTCTCTTGCATTGACAATTTGATCGATTCGCATCCGATTGGCATTTAGCACTTGCATATCTCCAAGTGAATATTCCACTGCGCGCGAGCAATTAACATGGAGATGCGGAAAATACCTGTATATATATCAGAGACGAAAGCTGAGCTGAGCCGGAATGATGGAGCTATTATACGGTGCGACTGAGAATTATTATCGTATGGGATACTAGTGGTGTGCGTGAGACGTAAAATGAATCGTACGTGTACGACGATGTATCGAACTGGTTTTTGAGTAACGTTGCAATATATCTGATTTATTTTCATTCAATATACATGCGCTCGTCGGTGAGCGAGAGCAAAAGGTAAAAAAAAGTATTATCGTAGTAATTGGAATAATAATAAACAGCTTATGTATATCACACACTTGGCATAAAGTCTCTGACAGCTGCTGCTGCTGCTGCTGTTATAGTCACAATTACACTCGCGCACTACAAAGCGTACACCGCAGCGTGTAACAACAGCTAGCTACAGCTGGTAGCCATTTGGAGCTTTATGGTACTCGGAGACTCCTGGTCGGAGTTCGGCGGGGTCAGGGCTTGAGATTTGGTCACTGAAGGATCGGCAGCAGGCACTTGCTGCATTTGCTGCTGTTGTTGTTGCTGCTGCTGCTGCTGCTTGAGGGCGCACTTTTTGTAATGAGTCCGCATGTTGCTCGACTGGGAGAACCTCAGCTGGCAGCTCGGGCACGAGTAGGGCTTGGTGCCCGTGTGGTAATTCAGGTGGGTCTTGAGGTGGTGCTTCTTGGTGAAGGCCTTGGAGCAGAGGTGGCACTGGTAGGGCTTGAGACCCGAGTGCAGCCTCGTGTGCAGCGTCATGTTGGACCGGTCGGCGAAGGCCTTGTGACAGACGTGGCACTGGTAGGGTCGCTCGCCCGAGTGAGTCCTCAGGTGCTGTTTCAAGAGCATCTTGCGCGAGAAGGCCTTGCCGCACTGCTCGCACTGGTGGGGCTTGAGGCCCGTGTGTATGCGCACGTGCATGTTGTAGGCGACGCGCTGATTGAAGCTCTTGCCGCACTCCTCGCAGCCGTACTCCTTGCGATTGCGATGGATCTTCATGTGGCTGCTGAGGTAGCCCCGGTCGTTGAAGTACTTGCCGCACTCGGGGCAGCTGGCGGCGAACTCGCGGGTGCCCTCGTGCACCGAGCGGTGGTACTTGTAGTTGCGCAGCTGCGAGAACTGCTTGCCGCACTCGTCGCAGCGGAACGGCTTCTCGCCCGAGTGGCTGCGCACGTGCACCTAATCCAAAGGTGGCATACGTATTTTTATGGATCATCTCAGAATTTAATTGTATATAATATTAAACGTACCTTGAGCGAGGCCCGCGTGACGAAGCTCTTGGAGCACTGGTCGCAGCGGTGTAGCTGCTCCTGCTGCTCGTTGTTGTTGTTGTCGTCGCTGACGATCGGCAGCGGTGGCGGTGGCTGTGTCGGTGGCAGTGGCTTGGTAACGATTAGCTTCGACGGCTTGGACGGTGCCGCTGCTACGCGCTCGACGTTGAAGCCGCAGGCCACAGGCCTCAGGGGGATCGGCGCGACGATCTGGGGAGCGGGTGGCGATCTGCTGCAGACCGACGTCACCGGCGGCGACGGAGCTGCTACTTCGGGCTCGCACAGTCGACTCACGGGCAGCGACAGTTCCGGCTTGATCGGTCTTGGAGGATGCGTCGCGGCAGCTTCCGGGCCGACGACGACGACGGGCTTGGCGTCCTCGTTAGGAACACGACTATTATTGTACGGACACGGCTGATCCGGTGAGCAGCTTGGCGGATTGGCAGCGGCGGCGGTCGCGCTGCAGCAGGGCCTTTTTCCGCTACTCGTTGTCGTGGTCGCCTCGTCGGCCGTCGCTCGCTGTCGTTGCTGCTGCTGCTGTCAAGGAAAAAGTAGACAAAAAACAATTTTACCCGTAAATACGTCCACGGACACACTGTCAACTGACTCTCAGAGATATTATATTCGTGCTTGTAAGGCTTTTTTCCTGCACTCGTACGCCCGAAGCGCATGAAAGCTTCGCACCGTATAAGCGCGTGCAGGTCTTTTCTCACGCGTCGCTGCCGCGCGGGTATGCACGTCAACGTTCAAGAGCTGCGGAGATATGTTTACGTGACACGTGCGTAGCCAGCTAAACGCGTATACACAGTATCGCGGACATTGTTTCGAGAAAAGTTTTGCGTGAAAAGTACATTGCGTTTGCCGTTTATAATATAGAATGAAAACGCGTGGGAAAGATTTTCGCAAACGTCGTGGACGAACTTGATAGACCTTTATAGCGGCGACTCGAGCATATTCATATTTATGCAGTTTCGCGCGTGCCAAAGCTAATTTAGCGGCGTGCGTTCAATGAATTATTGTCCTTCGAACCGAACGTGGCCAATCGCGATGTAAAATTCCAAGTATAAAAGATCTGTAATCTGACACCTTATTGCTGCGTTATGAGTATATTGTCCTAGCATGCACTGCGACACCTTTCCATATCTCATTATATACCTTATAGTGTAATTCGTGTGAGAATGGACGATTCATAAAGTAATTAGTGTGGGAGTTGTCTAAATTATCAAATAATTTTGTACTTAAATTTTCTGCATAATATGACGATTAAAAATTAATATCTACTAAAGCTAAATTTCAGCATGTTTATGGGTACATGGAAAAATCATACCGATCATCGAGATTGTTGTAGTCTCGTGACGCGCATCCAATTCATTGAGGAAAATTGTCTGGGCCGATCGGACGCATACGCGCAGACACACACGAGCATTCAAAATACACACGTAGCCGGAAGTAAAGGTACGTAGCTGTACAAAGTACTGTCGATCGCGCGCGATCGGGTGGGTAAAACGTTCCGCTCGATTTTACGATTGGCCTTACTGTGTGTTTCGTAGCGGTACTCTGGCGCGCGCGCGCGCGCGCGTGCACAAGCACAAACAAACATACACATGCGCGAACCCATAAGAATGTGTACACATGAGTTGTCCGTCTGTTGGCCACGTATACGGCCATGGTCAATGGGCATCGATTCGCACACTTACACACATACGCGTATAATAACATTGTTTCTCGATGCATAAAGGTACATAAGGATTTTTACTCGCGCGGCAACACACAACGCGAGAGAAAGAGAAAAAACATTTCAATAGATGCTCACCGTATAATAACGATTACAAGACGTGATAATTTTCGGGGCAAAACCAGTGCTCGCCGCGACTGCAATAAATTCGTTGCTCTATTGGCGCGTACCTATCCCCCCGGTATAAACGCAATAATCGCATATATATTTCAATGAAAAACGAGCGAGCTAAAGAGAGAGACGCGTGCGGCTTAAAGGAGAATAAGTAAATACACGTGTCGAATGCAAATGAATATAAGCTCGGGGCTCGGTGCGCTCATGTGGGCTCAAAGTATAGTATAGTAAGGCGCATGCATAAAGCCAATGAGATAGGTATTATTATGTGTCCGAGATACGGCCGAGCTCGAGCCTATGCACACGTAGTGGAGGACTTTAAGCTCGGCTACTTTATGGCAGAAGCTGTCGTGGCGGCGCGGGCTGCTGCGTACATAAGACAGAAGAGAGAGAGAGAGAGAGAAGGAAAGAAAGAGAAACAGCGTTGGCCGTGTCTAAGCGATGCCGCCGCTGCTGCTGCGGTCGCCTAGCTATATATAGTTACTATTTATATAAAAATTCTCTACTTTGCTTTGTTTTTGCCCACAATAGGCCATTGAATGCTAAGACAGCAGCGGCACGGCGCGCTCCACTTGTGAGTTGCAGCAGCAGCAGCGGCGGCGCAGAGGGCAAGTGCACAAGGCTATATGCAGCGTACACGAATGCAGCTCTCGATCGCGATCAGCAGCAGCCAACGGAAACTATCACACATAGACACACACACACACTCTTGAACGCTACATCGAGACAGGCAGATCGTGATCGCGCGAGCGCGCGCACCACCGCGGCACGAACGTAGGATCGAGCTTGACACCGAGCCGCCGCGTGCAACTAACCAGGTGCGCTGGGGCCTGCTTCATGCGGCCACGCGACCCGAACAATGTTAAAACGATCACTGCTATGGGCTTGTACGATAAATATAAGGTTGCGAAAAGGATAGGTATGAGGAGAAATTGCATTCGTGCGCGATGCGAGAAAAAATGATGCGTAGAATTGCCAAAATAGCAGAGAAACGAAATTGGTCACTCTTTGAACGGCATTAATTGATGAGCGATACGATGTTGAAAATATGACGAGTTATATCAACTTAATCAAGAAGAAATTACTTCCAATCATTAAACATTATATTTACCAAAACTCTGCTTAGACTTATACAATTATTTTGACTTTATCACTTGCATATTTACAGATAAAGCTACTCGTCATCTGGCGGTCAAGGCTTAAAATGGTATTATCGTGTTTATAGTGGTTGAAAACTAGTTTAAATTTTTTGTTCAATTAACATTTTCAGGTCAGTTGAAACGCGTGTATAATTACAATGATAAAGATAAACGAAAATACACCCGCGCGTGACTGTAATACTACCGAACCCCAGACACGTGCTCCACGTAGATGTCCCTCGATCACTTGATGGTATTGCTGATAATCAGTCATCTCATAATAAGTGCGTAGCGACATCCCATTTACTGTATGCTTCAAAAATTACGTGAGAAAATGAACAAATTATTCAAAACACTGCTTAGAAAAATTACGTGAGAAAATGAACAAATTATTCAAAACACTGCTTAGACTTATACAATCATTTTGACCTTGCCATTTGCAGATTTACACATAAAGGTACTCGCCATCTAGTGGTGGATGTTCAACTATTATTAATGTTGAGCATTTTTATCAAGGCAAGGGATGCATTTTCGCTTGAAACTTTGTTTGAAATATTCTTCATCAAGTAATAAATCATAAAAATTTATCAAGTATTTCAAAGACAATGCTACGTTTTAAAGGTACTTTGTAAGAAAATATGTTGAAAAAATATTTCCCCCAAACATGTGACTTTTTTTATAATTCAAAATATACCAATATTACATAACCGATCTTGGTGATTTATACGTAGCAAACGCAAAGCTCCCTCGACCATATATTATACACTTACGCGTCTCGAATTGGATTTGCATAGGAATAAAATATCTCGCTCGTACAAAGTACAGATCGTCGCGATAAATAGCTCTCGGGACTGCTTTACTCGCGGGGCCGTTATCGAATGGCATTGGTCTTACTTAGTCGCGCGGGTGCAAACGACTAATCGTTGTATAGTTGGTCGCCGAGCGAGGCGATCTCGCCGCAGAGCGAGTTAATCTTCTCGGTACACATGGGTGCAGCGAAGATCGGCCACATGCTCGCTCACACACGGTGTATATAAGAGTTAGCGCGTGTAAAAAGGTGTACGCTCGGCGGAGGTATATACAGCGATACACATAGTAAAGCTGCTTATAATGCACTTGTTATGTGTGTGTGTGTGTGTGTGTGTATAATATAGGAATTCGCTATGGAGAAAAGCAGGTGAAATTAGCAGGAATTATCGGTTGACGCTGCACCGCGTGCCGCGGCCGCGGTGAGTATACGTCCGCGCATACATTAAGAACCGCCGAAGAATCCCGGAAGCCGTATTGTATATAGGTATATTAGCCGCGGGTCCATATAGTCTAGTGAATATACGGCACACACGGGCTGGCTCGCGCGGGTTCGTCGAGTGCTGTGCAAATAGTCGTCGGCCTACTGCATGGTGGCGCGCCGCCATAGCTTCTCACAAAGAGTCTCCCTGTTATGCTCTATGTGTGTCCGCCGTCGTGCTTACTGCCAATGTAAATGCACTCGAGGCTCTGCACTCTCTGCTGCACGCCTCTGTGTGTAATGGGCAATTTTTAATCGGCCCCGCTAACTACTACCGAACGCGCGACTCTGGACGAGGAAAAAAAAGGAAAAGGAAAAGAGAGACACACGCACACACACATGGAGCTCGAGTGAGCTAGAGTGAAAGAGAGAGAAAAGTAGCCGAGCAAGGAGAAAAGAGCTCGCGGGATTGTTTGCATATACTGAGTATACGCCCCGGACTGTGCCGAGTTAAGGCCAGTTATATATGGATAGATAGGTGCACTTGCATGTCTGTGTGTCTGTGTGTGTGTGTGGGTATGTTTGCGTAGTCCGCAGTATACGGCAGTGCATGCGCGGCAGCGGTAAACAAGCCTCGTGTGTACGCGTGCATATACACACAGGCTTCCAACGCAACTGCAGCCGCGAGTCCGAAGAGACGAGATCTCGTACTTTTTCCGCGAATCGAGACTCTTCAAAGATTACTCATGCGATCGCGTATGCGCTATATACCTACGATCTCTCGAGGACACGCGCGCATCGGTGCAGGAGAAATTGCGCGACTATGTGTACGTAGTGCTGACGTATTTTATATAAAATCGAATGACAACGGAAACTTACTCGTCGGAGATAGCTAGCCGGTAGGGCCGGGGGTGGCCTGAGCAGCTGACTCCAGGGCGAGGGCGCCACGTGATTTGCCACCGGCTGTCTGCGTCCTCCTCCTGGCCCCAGTAGCTGCTGCTGTTGTTGCTGCGTCGTCAACGAGCCAGGCTGATGCTGCCACGAGTCGCAACATCGCAACTCCTCGAAGCAGTTGCTTGACGGTTTTCCATGTTGCTGCTGCGGCTTGTGATCGGCTTGCTGTTGTTGTTGTTGTTGTTGTTGTTGATCGGTGAGTTGCGGCGGAGCGGGTTCCGGCGCGGCCAGTGGTATGCGCAGTGCCTCGGCGGCGCGCAGAAAAGCCTCGAGCCGGGGCCTCGGAACGCTGGCGCTGCCCGTGTAGACGAGGCCGAGGAGGGCGGCCAGCTCTGGGCCCTCGACCTCGGCGAGGATCACCGTGACCGGCTCGGCGGCGGCGCCCAGCGACTCGTGCGCCAGCAGCACATCCTGTCGTCGATCGGTACAATTATACACAATGTTTACGAGGAATATAATATGACGATATTTTGAGCACTCTTAACTTATTGATGTTTTTTTATTACAGAGACAGCAAACGTCTTTATGTGCGCGCGAACGGCATACTTGCGCACAGCCGATTTCTCGCGAAACACCGAGTCTGCTGGCGCGGCAGAATAATCGAAAAGTCGCGCGGCGCCGATCGCGTCTTTCTTGACGATCTGACACGCTGCAATGCATACGTATCAATGCGATACGTAGTATATGGGTTATTCCGTTTGAAATTTATGGATCTCTTTTCTCTCGGTCAACGCGTGTGCGCCCGAGCTAGGACAACAATCGGCCTATAATCTATCCTCTCTCGAGAATGGAGCTAGCTGCGAGATCGCGACGTCGTTATACGTATATATTATGCACACACATTATACTTGCGCGGGCACTAAAGTCGAGAGCTGTACACATACAAGCTGAATTACGATCGCAGCGTAATGTAACAAGAATAATCGATTCGACCAGGCCGCGCGACTCTCGAGAGCTTAAGCTCTAAGTATGTGTACGCGGACTAATGCACGTGAGCGCAGTGCGTAATCTATTGGAGCTCTTTCGAGCGAGCGATATATAGTACGTACACACTCGCAGATGAAAAGCGTATATAAGAGCTGCGATAAACGATCTGACTCTCTTTCTCTCTCGGCTGTAGTAGCAGCAGCAGCAGCAGCTGATGATGAATTATGCCGTAATTAATTAAGTCGCGACTAAGCTCACACTCGATCAGCAAATTCAATACTTCCAGGAGCCGGTGCAATCCTTTACCTGTCTACTTTTACATTCGTACTACCTATTCTATCTTTATATCTGACCGAATAAAGATATTTTTGCGAATCCGGTCGCGCGCGACGCATGGAGCATCGCTGCATTCTTCTCATTCGAATTATATTATTTTAAGATTTTTTTCTTTGCATTTTTTCCGTAAGTCGTTCATTATTGAGATTAAAATTCTCGTAGATTAAAAGTTGGATGATAAGAAATGTTTCTAACATTTCTACAAAAAATTTGAGCTTAAGAAAAAACGTTTTCCAAGACCGCAGTGGTATTTTGTAAGTGCTAATCTGTTATAGCTACGACTCTCAATAGGCATGTCGATCGTGTCATCCACATCTGCAGCCATTTCCATATTTTCTCAAGTTTTTAGTTCAACCGTTAGATGGCCAAGGACATTGGAGAGTTGCTCTCATAAGAAAGTTTGGCTCGTTGGGGTATATAAAATTCTTTTAGCGTCATTATCACACATAGACGTTACAGCTATAAAACTAATATAGACAGACGAGTCAAAATAGTTACATAAAAATTTATATCACAGAGTTGACTCAGAATAAGTCAAAGTACATTTTTCTTTTACATTGTACGTCAAGCATATATCTAATTACAACCGGCATTGAAACGTATAAAACAATAACAATTCTTAGTCATAATACACAAAATATAAAAATATAAAATTAAAACATAGATACATATTGGGTGTGGAGAACCCAGCTACAATTTCCACGCCAGTATCGGAGCTGCCAGCACAATAATACTGAATATGAATGTGAAAAACAAAACGAAAATATACCCGCACGTGACTCTAGTACTGCCTAGCCTCAGACACGTGCTCCACGTAGAAATTTCTGGACCATCTGATGGTATAGCTGATCATCAGCCGTCTCATCATAACCGCGTAACAATGTGGTTGATTTCGATAATACGGATCAACAAAACTAGACTAATTTTTTTTATGCCTCAACGAGCACAACTTTCATATGGGAGCAACTCTCAAAGATTCATGGCCATCTAGCGGTTGAACTGAAAACTTGAGAAAATATCGAGACGGATGCAAATTTGGATGTTACGATCGACGTGCCCATTGAGAGTCTGTATCTATGTAACATTTTGATACTAAATCTCGAATTCGTATTTTTTATTTGAAAAAAAACCAGTCATTTTCAAAAATTTCCATCACAAAAGTTCTTTAATATATCATCATTACCGAGACGCATTGTGAAATTAAAATAATTTTGTAATGGCTTATCTTTGAAAAATTTTTCAATGTTTCTATTATTGTCATAAAAAAAATTTTTTTTAAATCCATGTTCATACACACAGGGCACGAAGTAGATGAATTTATTTTTGAAGTAATTTTTCCTTTTAAAATCAGTTTCTAATAATTGGACGTTTAAGTTCAAAAATTTTTGTCCCAGAGATATCTTAAAATTTTATCTACGTCATGAAACTCATTCGGTATGATACTAGATCTTAATCTTGTACCAGTAATATTTTGATATGAGTTAGTTATCGGACAAATTCTATGAATAATAATATTAATGGTCAATACAGAAATAACTAATTGTGCTTCTAATTTGATGAAAAACTTAGCTCTTTTTTGAGTAAACAAATCTTTTTCGCAAACATTGATTGGTCAGCTTTTCAACAAGAGACGCCTAGCTAACATTTTGATAAATCCACGATTGGAATAGTTAACTTTTAAAGGAGTACGGTTTAGCCACACGAATAATGCATTGAGCAGGTCATGACTATGACAAAGTCAATTTAAGACAATTTCCAAAAAATTGAAGCTTTTAAAATTCTAATAATATTTGTGGCTATTCTGTAACATGTAAAACAAACAACAAGTTTTTTACGCGAGTATAAAAAAAAAGGTGTCTCATTCCATTTCACATTGAATCAGCTTCATAATAACACGATATGCACGTGGAATAGCGGTTTCTCTAGACGCGATGGCTGATTTTCGTATGTACACTTTACTCGTCACCGTATACGATTGTAATAATCAGCCTAT
The DNA here is from genome assembly GCA_902732785.1 of Trichogramma evanescens. Classification (NCBI taxonomy): domain Eukaryota; kingdom Metazoa; phylum Arthropoda; class Insecta; order Hymenoptera; family Trichogrammatidae; genus Trichogramma; species Trichogramma evanescens. The sequence continues at coordinate 20,367 of CACVKI010144864.1, forward strand.
TCGTGGAGATAGAGATCGGTAGTTGCAGTCTATGTCGCGTGCAGTTTTATGTACTTATGGAAACGTTCTCTTTTATGTGCAGGTTTATGGCAAAAGGGGTGTGGATTACGCATCGCAGACATTGAATTAACGATCGAGATCGTGCCTATAGGTACTGTGCTTATACACATAGGAAAACACAATGCAAGAAGGATTGAACCGATGCATCTGTAAGGATGCTGCAGCAGGCCTGTGCAGGCGCTTACGTATATTATATATATACAGCCGGAGGGCTCGGTCGGGATTGATCGGCGCGATGAACCGGTTCGATAATGGGAGCAGCAGCAGAAACAGCCATTTGATGAATAATCCACATTAGTCGCGAAATATGGCGCGTATGTACTTTAACGTACGCGCGAGAGCGTAAAGATGGAATGGTAGCTGCTGCATAAATGTAAGCGTATGCGTTGGGTCGCGCGCGACGATCGTGATGCATCGCTCATTGTCTCACACTCTCTACTGCTTGCTACAGGCAGTATCGTAATAACGCGAACGTCTAAATATATTATACATACAAATGGACCATTGTGAAAATTAAATGGAAAGCCGAGCATGTACATCACGTACATTGAACATTACACACATACACAGATGGTCGAGCGAGCTTTTCGAGATCGCGCGGAAAATTTTCGCACGAAACGAGATGACGCGACGACGTGGCGACGCGTCGAGTAGTTTCTGCTGCTGCTGCTCGACGTAAACAAGTGCAGGTAGGCGCGCACGCGCGAGGTCGCCGAGAGATCATCGTGCCCAGATTGCAGAATCCAAAGCGAGCGAGAAGAGATCACGAACATGCGACATCGGCTGCTCTCGTGTTATTTTATACATAGACATGCACGAGTAGTAGAGCGCATGGGTGGGCATGCTCGGTAGCAGTACGCTAGGCACGCACTCGTGCGCCGCCGCCGTCGAGCTTTTTGCCTCTCGCGCGCGCCTACCTTATTTGAGCCACGATCGCGAATAGACGTCGTCGCTCGCTCGCACGCACGCGTTTCTGCCGCGTCGTCGTTTTTTTTTTCTCCTTTCACCTGTGTGTGTTTGTTTGTTTGCTCGACTCGTGTGCGATCCGCAGCAGCATCTGATCGTGTACCCGCATACACGGACACGCACACGCACACCACACTCGTTCCGTCTTTCATTGAAACGTGTATTATACGCAGTGCAGCTCGGCCATTTGTCTGGAGCAATAATTCAATCGCCGCGACGACGACGACGACGACGACGATCCATGTCCGCGTTTTTCTAGCCTCGCGTATAAATGCGCGCTCGTGTAGCGTACATACACCGAGGCAGCATCGGTAACAGCAACAGCAGATCGGCTGCAACTGCATTACACGTAGAGACATGGCCGGCACTTTTAGCCACTGATTAATTGCCCATCATCCACGCTCACGTGCGCGTGTCGCACTCATCCAGCTTTTCCATATAATACGTCTATGTATCGTCTGACGTGAGCTCGCTGCGCGTTAATCTGCACCGAAGGACGATCGCGCATTAGCATTTGGCGATATGTACTTCTCAATTATCAGCGGTAACAGAGCTGCGCGTGGAAGGACCCTTTTTTACTCAATTCTTAATCAACGATTTCACGTACATATATTTTTACGTGTAAACCGATCTATATATTCGCTATAGATAGCCGCGCATGTACGCAGGACAAAATCGGTCGCGATCGGCGCGCTATACATCAAAAACTGTCGACGTCGCAGATAGAGTCGCGAATTCCGCGGCGCCCATTATAAATCTATCCGAGGGGGTGGCAAAATTGCGATCTATCACGATCGAGTTCGAGCGTCAAATAAAAGTAGCTATCGTACGCGCGACGTCGCGTCATGCTCGCAGTATAGTAGGGCTCGGCTCGCTCCGAGGAATTTTCTTTTTTCAACCCGCGAGCTATTATAACGACTGTGTGTGTATGTTTGGTGCTGTATACCATGGATAAATACCCGAGTACTGCAGTGTATATAATACGCGCATGTTCAATGTATCCGCCAATGAGTTAGAGAGAGAGAGAGAGAGAGACGCGGGTCGATTTCGCAATGGGCTTATATCGACGGTAGCTCGTAGTATCGATATTACATTAAGAGCCTGTATATAGTTGTAGGTGTATTTCACACGGGGGGCCACGGAGCAATTTAATAGCTGCGAAAGATCGCCTCGTTAATACATATAGGTAAAAAGCGGTAGCTCTCAATAATCGACGCCCGCGTGAGCGAGCATATATTGCCAAACGAGCTACCACGCGCCTTAGCTAGATACGTAGCTGCCGCACATATTCGATACATGATAACGATCGATCGACTGCTGCTGCTCGCGTATACGCGCACACGGGGCGCACATTTACATGCGATATCAAAGTGTCTGCTGCTAGCTATTGCACTGCGTTTCGAATCTGTTATGCATCGGCATTTCGAGCGAGCGAATCGATGCTGGGAGAGAGCAAAAAAATCCGCCGCAATGCTCGACGTGTACTCTGATCCCTTGGCACCTAATTAGAGGTGAGAAATACGCGCAGCGATCGTAATTATCGTGAATTGCATGTATATCGCGTATCGACGGCTCGCTCAGGCCAGGAGAGAGAGAGAGTAATCGTCGTGAAGTCGAATTTACTTGAATTTCACACCGCGACCAATGCTTTATAATACCTAATTGCAATTAACGTACTGTATTATTACATATGCTGTATATGTGCGGTACACAGAAAACTCCAAGTGTTAAGCGTTTTCTGCCTATTTACACCACCGAACCGTAATCGTGTTACGAATACTGCCTGCGTACCTACGTATGTACGTTTGTGTGCACTCGCACATATTTACGGGAACGATGGTGACGATTCGCGATCGTGGAAATGTGACAAAAAGTTTCGATCTCTTGTATACACGTTGCCAAGTACACGTAATACGCGTTGTTCCCACTCGGTGCATCGTGCGCGCCGATCTCTCGTGCGATCGTGCCGAATTCGGCCATATCCACCACAAGTTCTCGGTAATACTCATCTCCGCGAGCTTATATAATAAGGCCGCGCGGAGGATCGGAACGGAGGCCTTTTTTTTCCCATTTGCACGGACTGCGGCGTCGACGAGATATGCTGTCGCGATCGTGATCCATAACACTTATCTGCTCACAAAAAAAAGAAAACGATCGTCTTCTCGATCGTTGCATTATGCACATTGTACTCGCAGCTTTTCTAGACGAGCTCTACTCACGCAAGAATCGAATAAAAAAGGAATTAGCGATCGATGCAGTGCGCGCAACGTGGCCAGCAGCAGCAGCTCAATCTACGCCAGGTTATATTATTATCCGCGTTTTGCAGAGGCCGCAGAACTCGGTGCAGTGTGCGTTTCTCTTTCCCGCGCGTGTAGGAATATACACGAGAATAAATCGCCGCGGCTTCAACGTATCGATATAGCAGTATAGATACGCGCTTATGGATAGCCGCTGTATACAGGCATACAGCCGGCCAGGACGCGAGGATAAATCATATTTTATACGTTTAAGTACATATATACGATGCATACATCAAAGGTCACGATTTCGCGTAAACCTACATTAACGCGCGCGCGCGATATCTGCGCTGCCATAGTATTCGTACGCAACGTGAATAGCGAGAGATTACTGCGCAGCGCGGAATTTAATTTTCTTGAGAAAAACCTCGAGGGCTGCAATTCGATTCGCGCGCGGTCTAATACATATACATGCGTGACGGCCAGGTTTTAGCGCGACGAGGCAGCAGCAGCAGCTCTAGCTCGGGCTCAATTATACATTATACATTAGATGTATATAATATATGTGTAGTGAAGCGGCGGCCCCGGCGAGACAGTTAAAAGAGCGCCTGCATTGGCCGAGACCGAATAATATAATCCCTGTAGCATATACACGTATATATTTATAGGATGTATCCCTGCAGACATATCCTGTGTACCGAAGCATTTGCGCAGATCGAGAATCGATCGATCGATCGCGGACTATGACTCGGCAATTACCGACGAGGAGCAGCAGCCTGTGTAGATGTGTGTGTGTGTGTGTGTGTGATCGCGATCTCGCCGCGGCCCCGCAATCTTCAACCGATCTCGATCGATTCTCCCACACGAGTCGCGCTCGCTGTGATTCATTCGCTCGTCCGTCCGCCCGTCCGTCCGTCCATCCGTCCGTCCAGCTGTCTCTCTGTCTTTTCGCATCCGTATTCACTTTGATATCATCGTCGACGAATGCGCACGCGGATACACTGTATGTATACACTTTATCTTATATATATATAAAAGGCACAGGTAGCTTATATTTATATATCTGTGCGATGAGCGTCTAGCGGTAATCGCCTGCTCGACTTTATACCTGTAGCGCGTGAGATCGACAAAGAGACTAGTGACGATTTTATAATAAAATACATAGTATTCATTTTTTCGTTTGGCTTTGTGTGCGTATGTGATGTTTTTGTTGTGCGTACTGACCTGCAAATAGTTGCTCGAGGCCGAGAGCACGAGGCGATGGGCGAGGAACTTCTGGCCGCCGGGACAGCAGAGTGCGACATCGGCGAAGCGCTGCGTCACGAGCAGCTCGCGCAGGAAGCCGCCGAGATCGGGCCCCCGAGCCGCCGCCGACAGCCTCACCAGCTCCATAACAACGGCAAAAATAATAACGACGATGCGGGGACCATGATTGCGCCGCCGATCCTCTTCGACTCGCGTGAAAAGCTCCTCACTCGGCTATCGCGTGTATCGCGTTACCAAAAATTGCGAGCAAAAAAATCGGCTCTTTCACGCGATCGGTATACTCGCACTCGCGTTATATTTTCGCGTCGGTGCGTACAGCCACGTGCATCTTCTTCTTCTCTATTACGTAGGAACGCGAGCGATTACCGACGGCGCCGGAGAACAGCGTATGTATGCACGAGTGCACGAACGTATACACGTTGTAGATAAAGCGGAGGAGCGTGTCGCCGGGCCGCCGCTCATTGCGAGACTGATTCGCGCGGCACACGAGACCAGTCGCGTATGGGCACGATCGCTGCTGCCTCGTTCGGGGCCCGAGCCGCGTGTTTATGCTGCTGCTGCTGGCCCACGAGTCGCGTGCCGTGCGCGAGAGAAGAGAGCTGCAGCAGCCCAGCGGTGCAGTGCAGTGCAGCCAGTCCTTTCCGCGTGGCGTGTACAGGCCCCCGAGATGCAGCCTCTTTCGTGCGGGGCTATGTATACGGAGCGCTGGACCACCTATAGACATTTTATGTAGCAAGGTGATCTCCTCTCGGGTCGTTCTCAAAGATTTCCGATCGCTCGATACTCTACCTGTTGCGTGCGCTGCATCTAACTTTATCGCGATCCCGTATACAGCCTCGTATCGTTTACTCGCGATCTGGCCGCTCGCGGGGGACCTCTAATGCATCCACGGTTGATCGTTCGGTTCTTTCTCTCTGATCGCTCTCTCTCTTTCTCTCAAAAATTTCGAGCTCGATTAACTTTTCCGATTAGTCGCTGCACATTCGTTGCGTTGTTACGACTTCACTTGCGCAACGATCGACGCCCCCGCGTGCGCTCCGATCATTATATAGCAGTCAATTTTCACCGATGATTCGAGATATCGCCACCTGCACGAGCCGATCGATACCGATTACCGATTCGAGCTTGCGATACGCCCAACGCGCTGCGCCCCCTCTCACACACTTTCTTTACTACTTTTTTTCTTTTTTATTCTTGATTGCCACGGGTATTTATTGATGTGTTTGACCAAACATTGATTAAACTCGACATTTTTGCTTCCTCATAGAGGAAGCTTTGTGATAGGCGTCAAAACCAAATTTTGATTTAGATGTCCTAGGACAATTTCGTTTACATATTTGGTATCTTCATTGAATTCTGAACAAATGTCTGTATGAGTGTGTGTGTGTGTATGTATGTACGTACGTCTGGTGGTTCGGAACCAATGTAACTTTTGAACGGAGACACGCAGCGAGAAGTTGTACGGCTTGTTTTGAAGGATTTGTGTGTCGTAAGAAGCGTCAAAAACTTATTTTAGGATCCATCGATTAGTTAAAAAGTTATGATTTTTTTTTATCGTTTTGTAAACAGGATTTTTTTGGAAAAATTTTTTTTTCGATTTTTTCATGTATAAATGAAGGAATTTTTATATTTTTTATTCGGTATAATGTAAGCGGAGCAGCCAAGCTTTAATTTAATACCAAAAACGTAAAGATTCACCGAATATTAAGAAAGTTAGATCTTAAAACAAAAAATTCTATTTTTGCTACGTTATAGAGCAAAAGTGGCGATCTTGAACCAGTGTAACTTTTAAAAAGTTATGATTTTTGTTATCGGTTTGTAAACAGGGTTTTTTAGAAAAATTTTTTTTTCGATATTTGCATGTATACACGAAAGAATAATTATATTCTTTGAACGTTTATATTTTTTAATAAATATTTAATTTTTTATAAAAACATTTTGAAGTTTATTTAAAAAAAATTTATTAGTACTTTAAATACACGAATTTGCATATTTTTGTTCGATACTATAAAAGCAGAAAAGTTTTTTAGTTTATAAATATAAAAATTTTAATACTTTTGATCTGTATTATGAAAACAGAGCAGTCGAGCTTTAATTTAACAACAAAAACTTACAAATTCGCCGAATAAAAAAAATATAAATTCAAAACAACAATTCGTATTTTTACTCCTGTACATAAGAAGACCGGACATCTGAAACCAGTGTTCCTTTGAACAGAGATACGTAGCGTGAAGTTGAGCAAGGAAAACTTTTAAAAGGGAATATTTTACAAATTTTTAAAATTGTTTTCATGTATAAATGAAGGCATTTGTATAATTTTTATTCAGTATAATGTAAGCGGATCATCCAAGCTTTAATTTAAGACCAAAACCGTAGAGGCTCATGAAATATAACAAAACTCAAATCGAAAAGTTGTATTTTTGCTCCTGCGTAGAGCAAAAGCTGCCATCTAAAACAATTGTAACTTTTGAAAGTCGACAGGTAACGTGAACTTGAGCAAGGAAAACTTTTACCAAGGAATCTTTTACATATTTCTAAACATCTATAAGTTTTTTGTAGTTCAGTATGCAAAAATAAAATACGAATTTTTCCTTCAATAATCAAAAAGTTTCATTCATATCATTTTTTATGAGGAAGTTTTTTGCCAATAAATTGGCAGCAGTTTTTTAATTGATTTCATGCAAGTAGCGTATGATATATTTTATAAAATTAAAACACAGAGAAGATGAAGTCAATTTTGTTTTTAAATTAATTTATTCAAATGATATATGGAAAGTCTGTAACATTAAATAATACCAGACATGAAAAATACTATGAAAATATGATTATCATCTTCACGAGCTTTACATTGTAGCCGCCAAGCAAATATTGTATAAATCTTGGTTCGTAAAAGATTCATCGATGATCATTTCACAGCACTCGATAGGCAGTCGATAGCGCGTCAGCTCCCTGAAATAATGCAGTGACCATTGCCGAAAGAAAGCCCTCGATAGTTTCTCGCACAGATGCACGTTACAAGCCTGAATAGACTTTTCGGGAAGTCTCCACGCGACCTCCGAGTACGCCAACTCCAAGTAGCCCCAATAATTAACTTGTCTCGCCGCCTTTTTGGGCCGTAAGCCAAGCAGCTTGTAGAGCGAGAAGCGCCGTTTTATCATCATCTTCTGCGCCTTGCTCGTGAACTCCTCGTTGTCGAGCCAACATTTTTCGAGCTCCTCCGACTTGTCGAACAATTCGTACTTGGCGAAAAATTTCATGACCGTCAAGGCTTCGTTTTGGTCTAGCTCGTATCCTTTAGCCTCGAGAAGCTCGACCACAATCATGGCGCCAGCCGCTAGTTGCAACTGAAAATTATGTTTAAAAGGCTGTGTTTTATACCTCACGTCGTAGGGACTCTCGGTGGGGAAAGCGAATTTGGACAAATCGGCGCCGCGATTCAAGAGTACTTCCACGGTGTTCGGCAAAAATCTCGCCACGGCCCACTGGAGCGGTGTCCGGCCCAAATTGTCCCGAGCATCGATCCGCATCAGCTGATGTTTTTCGTCGCTGATTTCGAAGAATGCATCCACCAGATCATCGTCGTTGTCTTTCTTGCACATAATGTGCAGTGGAGTCGATCCGTCCTCGTTGGCTATATTTGGATTTGCGCCCTTCCTCAGCAGAAATTCGGCCAGCTTCTTGTAGCCGTTGTCCAGAGCCAAGTATAGCGGTGTATGACCCAATTTGTCCTGAGCATTGACTCGTAACAGACCATGTTTTTTCTTATTGGTCTTGGAAAAAATAAGCTCCGCCAAATCAAGGTTTTTGTAATAGTCCAAGTCGTCTCTCTTGCAAATAACATGCAGAGGAGTATATCCCTCCACATCGGCCAAGTTCGGGTTGGCGCCGTTTCTTAGCAGCAATTCGGCCGCCCAATGTTTACCGTAGCACACAGCCAAGTGCAAGGGTGTGTTACCCAAGTTGTCCTGGGCATCTACCTGCACCAACTGATTTCTCTCTTCGCAGATCTTGAATAACGTCTCCAACTGATCATCATTCTGGAACCCCTTGCAAATGACGTGTAGAGGAGTCAATCCCTCGGCATTGACCTTTTGCCGCATAGTTTTCACTATTGTTAAACAATATTGATCGTCTTGCGCCATGGTTCAGCACACTCACAAATAAAACACACTACTTAATAATTGCTTTTAAAATGAAATGTTTCACTTTTTTCGAGAGAATGACTTGCTGTCGACGAGGCGAGAAGTATTTCTTTGTTCTACTCTGCGGCGTACAACGTGCCCTGCAGTGCTGCAGTGAGTAATAACGATCTACGTGGAGCTTAAAATAAGTGCACATAGCAATGTTGGGGACTCAATAAGGTACCCATGCCGACCTCTGGTGTGACGACGAAGAAATGAGAGGTAGATGATAAATTCCAAAAATTAACGTAAGAAAAACGAAAGAATTGAAAATAAGTTTTAATGACTATCATAGCCATATTTATCATTCTAAAAAAAAGAATACAAGTTTAGAAATATAAAAGTTATTTTTTATTTACAAAGAGACATTGGTTCTAATTCTAGAGGTCTTGACTGCTCGACCCTGCCCCATCGGGGGCACCTCGTTTATCCTGAGCGATTTTGTGCTTACTCAAGTATTCATTGAACGACTTTGATTCTTTTTCCTCGAGTTCCTCTGGCGGATTTTCCTCGCCTTCTTCGTCCTCGCTCGATTCGTTGGCCGGATGCTTTAAGTAAATTTCTGATTTTTCTCTCTCCTCCTCGATCTTTTCTTCGCACGCCGTTGTGACCAAGGGTACTCTTACTCCAGAAGTTGCCTTGGCGGCGCTCTTCAGTCGTTGTTCTTTCTTCGCTTGTATCTCTTTCAATCTTTTTTCGCGCATTTTCAACCAACGAACTCGATATTTTCTGAAAAATTATCCATCGTTATTTATGTATCTTAAAATCAAATCATATTGACATCAAATATTTCAACTTACTCGTAGTATTCTTTTTTGGCTTCTTCGACTAATTCTAGAAACCTTGACACACCGGTTCCGTCGATCGACGAAAGACCGCAACAGCGGAGATGACTATAAAATACGTCTAATGCAAGCGCCATGCTGCGAGTTAGGTTACTGATGTAAGTAGTTTCATTCGCTAAAACTTCTTCAAAAGATTCAAAATCTTGCATCCATTCAATAGCATACTTGTGGTCCACTACGTCATTCTGAAATATTAAAAATTGAAAGTGTGAGTGACTTTTGAAATTAAATAGCATTATTAACTTGCTGAGATTTCTTACCTTATTCATTACAACAATCAAGGGAAGCTTATTTGTTTTGTACAAAATAGAACAAGCATAAAGCATGTTGGACATGAATGTTACAGGCTTGACACTTCTCACAGTGTCCATTACATAAACAATAATAGTTGGGAAATGAGATGCTAATGCTTCAGTTATAATAGTTCCACTAGCTGACCATGTAAAAACTTCAATTTGACCAGGTGTGTCTATGACCACATACTCATGATCTTTCCCTGCACTTTTAACTAAATCAATAACTTGATCAAATTTGGTGGAAAATAAGTTTAAAGCTGTAACAATTCCACCATTTGGGCCCAATGAATACTGTTTCATAACTTCTTTATAATTAACAGAATCTCTAATGTCTGTAAAATCATGAAAATATTTTAGCAAATCAATAGTACCTTTCATTCAATTATGTTATTAAACCAATGATCTTTACCAATATTTGCAGGATAAGGCACTTCACTGCAAGCAGGATCTAAATTGATAACGTAAGGTTTTCCAGTATTATATAGTCTGGAAACTAATTTTGTTACAAAAGTAGTTTTTCCTGAACCAGCCATTCCAAGTACAATAATGCATGTTGGCTTTTTTTCTCCTTCCTCGTCAGTCATTGGACCAGCTTGAGCTTGTTCAGATGTCTCTGCATTACTAGCCATTTTTCTAAAATAATTAATCAATTAAAAATTAATTAACAAAAAGTAGGATTTGATTACCATAACACTTTCAATTGATTGTAAGAGAGTTATTAAAGAAATGGCACATTACACTAACCTTGAATATTATAAAGAATTTTCGAAAATTAAAACTATAAGTTTACTTTGGAAGTCGTCTAGATGAACTTCAGTCAACACAATTTAAATAAATTAATAGAGTTATAAAAAACACCGATAATAAGAACTCGTAATGCAACACGTGCCGATAGGCAACTACTGAAGTGATTCGATGTTCATGCAACGGCGAGGCAATCGCGACCGGTGTCGACCTCTGGTGGCAATAATTGTAATTACCGACTGTCAGTAAGTTCGATTTTTGAAAGTTGCGATAAAGCGTAATTTTCTCACGTCTCTTCCGGCATCTATGATTTAATCGTACGTATTTAAATTTTAAATGAAAGATAGATTACATGCAGAATACTGATTGCAAGCTTTGGCGAGTGAGTTCAAAATTCAAGCTCGCTTTGCAAAAATGAATCAATGGTTTTAAATGAACGTAACGCACGTCAACGACTGCATATAAAGCTAAAAAAACACGCTAACTGTAAGGAATACTTGCAAAGTAAAAACGCCGATATGAAAATTCGAAACTATTGATTCAAAGTCAGGGAAGGCTTGTCTGTGCACAATCTATATCGAGGAAGTAAGTATTCCCATACCTATTGATGCATGCATATGGGGGAGCATCGAGTGGGACCCCCCTTTCATGTGTGGTATATATCTACTGATCGAATATCGAATTCTGTCGCGACAATGCCTTATATATAAACTGGCGTGTATGTATGTACATACGTGCTCCCTCGAGGAATACGTAATGGTATGCTGAAAAATGTAAAAAAGGTGTCGCTCGCGGATGCTGCAACTCTCGAATCGTATTGTTAAGGCAGCTCGATGTCGGCCTCTGAGTGTATGTATATTTTACACATATGCGCCTTACACTCGTGCATGTGTACGTGTGGGTGCTTCGGAGCATTCCATTTATATATATATTTAGGTATAAAAGGGAGCAGAGAAGAGTATAAAAAAGGGAGTCGCTGCGCTCTCTCGGGCCTGTATCAAGAGAATCGAGTTTATAACGAGCTGCACCGCTTGATAGGTATATAGTACACACGTCGCAAACGTATAATTTTTCGGTGCAACGGTCGTGCGCGGCTTGCACTCGAAAAGGCCGGTTAAAAGAGCACAGACCGCGATTCGATTGCCGACTAGAAGAATTGAATGGAAATAAAAAAAAAAGCGGAGCAATATAGGTTGTACGTGTATTGAAAGCCGCCGCCGACTGCGACTAAAAATCGCGCATACAGAGAGAATGCGGCGCGCGCGCAGCGCCTGTTTTATAATATATATATATAGCTATATACACTTGTAATATACAAACGAGCTTATGTATAGCATAGGCTCATGAGATTGCCAAATGCCGCAGCCGCAGCAGCAGCGGCATCGAACGAGGCTAGCCCCTGGACGATGTTCGCCTACTCTGTCTTCTTCTGTAATATCACTGCAGCACCGCTGCTCCGTATATAATTGTTGAGGAGCAGTAGTGACTTCTTAGCTGTCGTCGCACGTAGCTGTTGTCAGTGCAATAATAAGTGTCGGTATAGCCGCGCGGAGAGCAGCAGCCGGGATTACCAGTTACAAATACAAAGTTGTGCCGGTTCACATTGCACAAGCATAGGAGTGATCATTTAGCATGGCCTCGAACAAGCAATCGCACGCCGACAACGTGGTCAACGAACGCCGGCTAAGGCCCATCTACGGTGAGTATCTCAGCCGCGCTCCGACACACGCACGCACACACGCTCCCCAAAACGCCCCGCGAGATTGCAAAAAAGGCACACGGATGAGCGAGAGCAAAAAAAAAGGAGAAAAAGATGTGCGACCAAAAAAAAACGCGCAGAGCCTCCCCCGCGGCAGCACACGTGTGTGCGCTCGGCCGCGCTCGTTATGGCTGGCAGACTCCTAGCCCCGTGGGCCCCGTCCCGTCTCTTCTGAGGGCCCCATTGTCCTGCGGTTATGAAAGCTCCTTATATGCTCTCGCCTTCCCCCGCTTCATGCGGACAGACAGGACGAGAGGCAAAAAATGACAATTTCGCGACACGAGGTTATGTAACTCATTCGGGCTCCTTTTTTTGCACGCTCCGTTCCAGATAGACTTGACAATGGGAACAATAAAAAGGCCCTGCAGGAAGCGGACAAGGTCCTGAAGAAGCATCCGGGCAATCAGTGCGCTCGGGTACTCAAGGCCCTTGCTCTCTTGCGACTTGGCAAGGAGGACGAGTGCCAGAGCATCATCGACAAGGTCCGCTCCGAAGTGCCCTGTGAGGACTCGACGCTCCAAGCCATGAGTATCTGCTACCGCGAGATACAGCAGCGTAAGTTTAGTGACATCTAACCGGCCTTCTTGTCTCCAATAAATCTTTATATCGCTCGTCTTTCCTATTTTTTGCAGCTGACAAAATCAGCGAGGTGTACGAGGCCGCCTCCAAGGCTGACCCTCACAATGAAGAGCTACTTACCCACCTCTTCATGTCTTACATTCGTCTTGGCGATTTCAAGAAACAGCAGCAAACTGCTCTTGCTCTGTACAAACTTGTACCTAAGAATGCTTATTATTATTGGGCCATCATGAGTCTTGTTATGCAGGCCACTCAAGCAAATGATGCTACTGCCAAAAATATAGTACTTTCTCTTGCTGAGAGAATGGTAAGTTTTATTCAATTAGATCCTTTTTTTTTTTTTGATCAATCATAATTTTTTATGATAATTTACTTGTGTAACTTATCTGTAAATTTTATAGATTCTCAAGTTTGTTAAAGAGGGTAAAGTTGAAGGTGATCAAGAAGTTCAACTATATTTGATGATTTTGGAGCTGCAAGCAAAAAATGAAGAAATGTTTGAAATTTTTTCTGGTCCTTTAGCTTCACGTCTATCCAATCTTCCTCAAAGGAAGGGTAAATTATTGTTGAAAATGAAATGCTTCACAGAAGCTGCCAGAGCTTATGAAGAGCTTATTCGTAAGGAGAGAGATAATTGGGCTTATTATCAGGATTATTTAACAGCTGGTCTAGAGTGCCAAACAGCAACAATGTGCTATAAATTTTTAAATGAAACAATCACTACAACATTTGATGATAAAATCAGAGCACCTCAACTTGCTCGTTTGGAATTATTAAAACGTACTGCAGAAAAAAAGCTTGAAATTGAACATTGTGCTCATATCTGTGATGATATGAGGCAATATTTTAAGCAATTTGGTACAAAAGGTTGCATAGTAGGAGATTTAAAATTATATTTACATCTTCTTAGCGATGCAGATAAAGAAGAGTTATTAGAAAATGTGAGTTATACATTACAAATTGCATAAAATTTTGGAAAGAAAATTTCTTAACATAAACTATCTATATTTTCAGATTGAATTAGATATTGGTGTTGGTGAAACTGACTATCCTGCTACAATCAATCAAATGCAGAGGCATATACATTTTGAACAATTAAAACGCATATGTGGACGACATCATCCACCAAGGGCTAATGTTGAAGAAAGACAAAATCTTGTCAAACGCCTTTGTGATTTATATGAAAAAGGAAATGAACTATGCCCACTTGAAACCAGATTACCAACAGATTTTTGTCCTGCAGATTCGTACTTACTTTTAGCTGGACATATTTTGCACCAGTTATGGTATGAAACACAAGATGCTACCTGGCTCTACAAGTAATAATATATATCAGCTATAGTTGACTTGGTTTTTCAAGAATCAAAAATTTAATTATGATTTTTTTGTTGCAGAGCAATGCACATTCTAGTTAAAGGATTATCAACTAGTCCAGCCAATTTTCATCTTAAAATATTATTGATGAGAACTTACTTAGAAGCTGGAATAATAGTGGGAGCTAATTATGTTTATACATTATTAGATTGTAAACATATCCAATTAGATTCTTTGGGATATTTGCTTGTTCCATTACTTGCTCCTCTTGGTTATTTATCTCAAGCAGCATATTATTTGGATCAGGCTACTAAGTTTTTTATTGCAAATTATAAAGATGTGAGTAACATTTTTTAAATGGTCAATTATATTTTAATTTTGTTTTGGCATCATAATATTATTACCATATTGATCCACAGAGTGCAGATTACTTGACATTTGCCTACAAATTTGGAAGCTATGTAAAAATTCAAGAGTTTGTTGAGTTACGAGAAAGACTTGAGAAATCGATACATTTTGCCTCGTGTACTGTTGACAAAATGTTATTAGAAATGAGTTGGTGTGATAATCCTACAGCCGTTACTAACTCTCTCGCAAGTATGCATATTCAACCTGGAGAAGACACTATAAGATGGGATCTGCAACGTGACAACCGTGACGTCGACGTAAGTTGAATATATTTTTTTTTAATCTAGATCTGTTAAATTAATAAAACATTTTCGTTTTAATAAAGGTGGTAGTAGGCTGGGAACCATTACCTGAAAATGACGAAGATCTTCGTATGAAAGAAGAAACGCGAGAATGCATGATATGTGTACTCCAAGCTCGAAGTCTCATCTTGAGGGTACTAGGTGCAGCCAATGAAGCAGATTCTTCGAACACTTTATTGCGATTATCTAACGATTTGAAGAGGTTGATTGATGAAAAGATTTCCAATGTCTTACGAAAATTCGAAGTTGATAAGAAAGACAAAGTCAATAGTGTAATAGTTCCTTTCGACGCAGTTGAGCGATTGCGCGAGACTTATAATTCTCAACAACTTAGTCTGATAGCTCAGTTAGCAGAGTCTCTGGCTAATTCGTCTTGTCCAAGCGCAGAATGCATTGAGGCACTCCGAACGTCGATTTGCCTGAAACCTTTACCTTTGCCAAATCAAGAAAAACCTGCATCATATAAGAAGTTCTTTTTGAGAGCTACGACTTGTGGGGAAACGTTAGCATTTGTAAGTGCCATTTGTACTTCTGCAGCATCACAAATCAAACCCAATATTTCAAAGAAGAAAAATAAAAGGAAAAGCGGCACTGAAACCATAGTTACAACAGCAGCAGAATCTGAAGTAAGGACACCACTTAATAAACATTTTTTTCAAGTTATATTTTCAAATACTAAACTTTTATACTTGTTTTTTTGTAGACTTGGAACGAAATATCCCAAATTTTGTCAGAAAAACTAAAAGGATTAGATTTTGTGCTGAGTAAAGTAACTAAAGTTGACATCTGCACGAGTATACCTAGAGACGATCATTCTGACAGAATAATGGAGTTCATCAATTCAACACTATCAAGTTGCAGTGCAACTTTGAAATCTCGTATAGTGAATACTCAAAAACTTGTGAATTCTTTAAAAAGCTGAAATTGTAGAAATGACTTGTACAAAGATGTCTTGCTTGATCTGGTACATTCAAAACAAATCAATTCATGTATATACAAAAATCTTTGTTACAATGAAACAATGAGTAATCAATTTTATCTCAATATTGAGAATAGTGAACCAATATAATTCATGAAAATTTGCGAAAATTAAATCTTAAAAATCATGTGTGTCCTTGTCCACGTTAAACTGGAAATTATTTTTTATGTATACGTTGAAAAAACACTGCCGAATGTGATCAAATGAATTAGTGGTTTTACAAGAATCGAATAAAATTTCAAATTAATTGTAACTACCGAGGTAATGATATTAAACAGCATTTCCCAAAAGTTTTAATGGAATTGAAGTATATCAGAAGTTACATTATGTGATGATGATAACGGTACTATGTACACATATGATTATACGATTAATCTTTCAGATTTTTCGTATCTAATTTGTTCCTATTTCCATTTTCCATGTATGTTGGAAAATTAGTATAAGTAAATAATTGCACAAATATAAAAAAAAAAATCATGTGCCATTGAATATCAAACTGAGTTTAGCAATAGACATATGTTGCTATAACTTATACACAATTATCATTTAAGTAAAAAAAGCACGTGAAATAATTATTGACTAAGGTAAGGAATCATGATCAACAGTAATTTAAGCAGATTAATTGTTTACAGGCAAGTTTTGCTATTCTGGTGATGGTGACAAAATTAGGAAGATCGATGAAGTAATTAAGACTATTAGATGCAAATGTTGTAAACTCGCATTTTATGATATTAAGTATTTATATATACAGATAATTTTTCACTGTTTACAAGTAGTTTAGATTTTAAAATTTACAAATTTATTTTCAATGCATGAATCTAGAATTTCATGCCAATAGTTACAAATGATCAGAAGAAAAATAGATCAATATAGTTCCTGCGTAAATAGTTATTTATTAATTTGTACAAAACTTTGGGAATTAAAAAAAGTGAATCAATTAATAATATAAACTATGGTTATTCTCTATTTCATCCATCATAAAAAGTGATCGGTATTTTACAGTGATTTGTTGCCACGGTTAGCAAATCATCAAAATTTATTCATGTACACTTTGGATTGCAACCGCGTAATAGTAAGTGATCAGCAAATTGATCAAATCGATTCTTATATTTAATTACAATTAATAAGTAAAAAAATCACTCGATCACGATTAATGCTCGAACTTCTCTTCATCGGTACCTTTTTGGTACACTTCACCGAATTTACTCATATACTTTCTCACGAAGTCCTTTGCTTTATGTTTAACACTGTCATTGCATTCTAATTCATCGACACTCTTGCAATGTTTAAGTTCTTTTGCCAATACAAAATGAGTAAGCTGGAAAAAATGGAAAAACGTATAGTTAAGTAAGTATTCAATTTTATACATCGAGGCAGCAAGTACAATACTTACTTTGCGGGCAAGGTGCTTGAAATCCTCCGTATTTGTAATCCTACCCTGCTTGCAGTCGCTTTTGCGGTAAGGATTCAAGAAATGCACCATAACGTTGGCCATATTGACTCGGAAATTGTCCTTAATTTTACGTTCCGTCGTAGGTGACATTTCACCGGGAATAGCTTGGAATTTGGCAGTTCCGTGCTTGTGTTTATTGCTGCTACCACTGCTGCCGCTACGTCGATGCTTTTTAAGCTGCTCTTTGAGCTTTGCTCGTTCCTTTTGACGTCTCAACTTTTCTTTAATTTCCTTGTACTTTTTGTGATCAACACGGTCCTCTTCGCGACGCGGCTATAGTGATAAAATTAAGTTAAATTATTATTTATGTTAAAATTAACGCAGTTAAGAATGTAGAGTACTCACGCTAATAATTCGTTCCTGAACGAGTCCGTCCCTGCGCTTTTTCGTTGCGGTGGCAACAGTGACTACTGGTAGAGTATCCATGGCTTCAATCTCCGTGCTCAGCGGTTCCGTAATCGACGACGTTTCGAGTGGGGTAGGCACAGGAGGATCTTCTTCGGTCTCTTCCATCGAGGACGAATCATTCTCAGAGTCACTGGATTCCGAACTGCTCGCACTCGAGTCCTGCTCTCGGTAAAGATGATCGGGTGGCGGAGGCAGCCACTGCGAGATACGCTCTTTTTTGTGGTAATAATACACTCTACCTCGCGCATCGCGAGACCATGCCCAGCGGGGCGGCAATTCAATCTGTGGTTCCGGTTGCGGCGCGGGTGGTTCCGGCTCCGGTTCCGGCTGTACAATTGTTTCGGGTTGTACATATGCTGCTGGCGGCGGTACGTTAGGCGTCCCATTGGGCAGCGTATACGGCGGAGGCGGCTGAATTGCTTGCCATTGGCCGGTCTGCGGATCATAGTAAAGCGGCATACCAGTTTGTGGATCGAAGGCTGTTGTGGTATTAGGATCTAAGCCAAGCCCAATGCAATAAGCTTGATGCTGCGCCCATGAATCCTCCTGCTGGCGACGTTGACGTTCCTCTTCTTCTTTGGCTACTTTCAGAGCAAATAATTGACGCCGCTCAAACTTTGACATGCGGGGAACTTGAACGATGTCTCGACTACGTTCTTCCACGATTCGCTTGTCCTTGCGACCGATTCCGTAGTCGACAGGGGTTTGACTTAAACGCTGCTGTTGCAATTTATCAACCACAGTCTTATTTTTATCCTCGTCTTCTTTGTAAGCTCGGTCAGCGTCTCGCTCGTGCTCTCGCATTTGTTCAATTCGTTCTTTTTTCGGTATTCTGAATACTTCCTTCAAGCTGGACCATTGCAGCAACAAATCACTCGCTAATTCCGCAACGGTACTACTTACGATTGGTTCCTCTTTATCAACTTCCATTGGAGTAGCTCCCTGATTTGAAGAAGCACCCGACTTGGTAGAGGCCTCATCATCCCCCGGAGAATCTGCACTGGGTGGTATGCAATTTAATTGCTTTGACCACTTCTCAATGACTGCGAGAACTTTGCTATCTATCAACATTGACTTGTTGGGAATTGGCAGGGTACCCAAGGTTCTCAAAATCTCCAAACGGAATTCATTGGCTTCCTCGCTGATATTGCCAGCTACGTCCATCATATAGCTCCACATAAGTCTTAAACCGTGATAATCAAGAAAGAGTCGTCGACAGGGTTGTTCTCCTTTTTGGATTACTTTGAGCAATCGCGTTCTGTGCAGAATTTCTCGGCTTCGAACCATGAGACGACTCAGGGTTAATGTATGGGCTTGATTCTTAAGTCCACATGCACACAGCCTATCGATTTGCTCTTCCAACTGTTAAGTAAAATAATAATTTAGACAAATTTCTGATGATTATAAGAAAAGAAGATATATTTTTTTATAATACAAGAAATACTCACATCTTCATCTTCCATATGTTCAGAAACCTTTCTCGGTTGTCTCTTTCGTCTTCCACGTTTCTTAGGTGGTTTAATCAGCACTTCTTTATTGATACTCTCTTGCTGAGGTTCAACCTTCACTTTTTCATCCTTTTCTTTCTCTTCCTCTTCTTCTTCCTCCTCTTGTTCTTCTTCTTCTACTTCTTCTTCATCAGAATCATCATCAAATTCATCCAATAAGTCAGACTTTTTTTTATTGTCATCTGGATTATCACCAATCCAACCGCGACAATTTGTGGATTCACAAAAGCATTTTTGTGCCTCTTTACTATAAAATAATTAAAATAGATAAATAAATAAAATAAGTACGCATAATAAAACTCCTTTGTGAATGATAATACCCACCCATAGCGTTGAAAATGGTAATCAAAAGTTAATTCCTCTCCCATTGCTATTTCTTTTGTACTAAAAAACCCAATTCTTAATTCTCCATCAACAGTCCACTATGAGAATAATTAAAATAATGGTTATTTCAACTTTATGATAATACTACCATAGGTGGTCAGTAAAATAATTTCAAAACAAACCTTCTGTGTTTCTGCATTTGGATCACAGCTATGATTTATAAAACGTGATATATTTCCTTTCATCGTTGCATCGATTATTTGATCTGATTTTAAGGCCATAAAATAATAATGCCTATTTTTATCTTTGGAATACTCCTTTGCTCTTTTCCGGAAAGCTACTGGATCAACCACTTCTCCTACATATTCCATGATAAAATCACCTCTGTAAAATTATTTTTCAATTGAAATCATAGAAAATTTGTCAGTTTGTTTTTAAGGGTCTAAACTGTTTCAAGTTATTAATTAATTAACTATTAAAAAATATAGGACTTACAGATAGAGGTCACACGTTGCTCTCAAACCAAAGCCTTTCTTTTCTGTTCTGAATACTTCGCATTTTGCATATTCACAATTTTGAAATCGTTTATTTGTACATCTGTCTCCTACAATACATCGAGGTCCACTGAAAAGCCAATAAATTGTGTTTTAAACCATACAATATACCTCAATAAAATGATAATTATACATACCACTCAATCATAAGAAGCCTATTCAGACAATCTTCGCCACAGCCAAGTTCTCCTCTTTCTATATCTTCTTCAGTTAAAAAACAATCGCATAACATTTTCTTTGTTTCTTTATTAGTGAACCTAGAGATAAAAATTAATTTAGAAATTATATTAGTCCGCACAAATTTCGGTATACTTTTAATAATTTTTATATTTACCTTTCAGTCAAATACAAATTTTCAGTTAAATGTTCAAACTGACTCAATCTTTCTTCCATTTCTCTGTCTGCTTTAACTGGAACCATGGGCAAAGAAATTTTAGATCCAACACTACTGGTATCAATTGATGAAGTAAAGTTCTTAACAACGTCATTGATAGAAGCTATCATTGAACTTCTTGAACAGGAAATATTCGAAGCACTAGTTTGTTTAGATAGATCTTGCAAAAGGTTTTCTGATTTCAATTCTTCTTTCAAGCCTACAGGTAAAGATGTAATTTTAGTCACTGATTCATTAATAACATTTGACACTATATCGCTTGTAGCTCGTTGATTTGATGTGTTAAGAAACCCTACGCTAGGTTGAGAAGATAACCAAGATGCAGAGTTACTCATTTCTAACTCACTAGATAGACGCCAGCGGGATTTCACTTTTACAGGTTTATTAGAATCAGAATCATAGCCGTTTGTTGCTGCAGAAGTTACCACTGGAGTTACACCTGACTGGTCTTGAACATTTGTAGATTTATTGCTAGTATATCCTTTCACAGGTTGAATTTCACATGGTTTATTGTCTTTGGGTTGAAGTAAAGTGTTTTCTTGGATGGTATTTAAATTAGATAGAATTTTATCTTTATCAACCTGGGCAGACACTTTTGCTTTATCAGATGATGGTTTTGTGACTATACCTCTGCCTCGAGATCTGGAAGAAAATATTTTTTTATTTATTTCATTCATGTGTAAAAAATTTAAATGAAAAAGTATTACAAATTTTTTTAATAACCTTATGTTTGCATTTAAAAAAAAATTTTTTTTTAAATTGGCTAATAATGTGAGTTTTACAAATAAAATTTTAGGAACCAGACTTTTTCTTTGCCACAATATAATTTTAAACCAACAAATGAAAATTTACCTTTGTTTCATCATACCGATGGACTTAATCCTACTACTTCTACGTACACCAGAACTATTGGAACTAGTTTCTGAAGCAGAGCTTGTATCAATGCTTCCACTTCGAACCCGAAAATTCGATTTTTTATCCACTTCGCTTCGTTGGTTAGAAGTTATTCTATTATCTACATTTGAATCTGAAATTTTAGAGCTGCTCGTAGACGACAAGGTATCATTGCTGTTTTCACTGCTGCTGGATATTTTAACATCGTCAGATTCTATTTTACTGACGGAATCACTATTTCTCGATTGTTCTTCACAATTGATTAGTGCACTTTTTGTATCACTAGAACTTACTGAAGTCTTGCTTTTTGCTGTTCTAGGATCTGAGGCAAAACAAAATATAATTTTTAGTTATTTTCATTTTGAAAAATATTTTGATTCAAGAAAAAGTTTTGAAACAATTTTAATAGCTACATATGTTAACTAGAATGTTCATATATTCTGGTCAAATGCATTTTTAAATACATATTTATCATTTAATTGTTAAATATAAAGAGTTTAGTCTAGTATATCAAGATAACTATCAATAATTTTTACCTTTAGGAGATTTAGCTGTACTCTTCAGAGTTTGATTGTCCTTCTGAACAACAGCATCTTTTGCAACTTTTACACTATTTTCAATTTTATTTACAGAAGTATCATTAACGCTATTAGTCACTGAGAGAACACTTTTAGATTCTTCTAAACTGTTTTGCTCATTCATATGTAAAACACTCAGAGCTTGTTCTATTTTATTACAACTATCAGAGTTTGAAAAACTAGTATTACTAACCAATGATGCATTAGCAACATTTTCTACATTGGGTTCTTTTGCTTCACATTCAACAAGAGTGTATTCAATACTTTGATCCATTGAATCAGAATTTTGCACTATTACCACTTGTTCCAGAAGTTTATTTTCTGGATTAAGAGAGGTTGTACTTGAAACTTGTTCGTCAACTTCCATCTCTTCACAAATAATAGTTTCTTCTATGACCTCCTCGTTCCAGTCGCAGACTAACTCTTCAACAGAGTCAACTTTTTCAGAAACAACATTATCGTTTGAGCCATCTTGGCTATCGCTCTCGACGGCTATACTATGTACAGATTCACCATGCTCAGCGTTTTCTTGCTCCGCCATCGATTGCTTGAATCTGGCCGACTTCTTAGGAACGGTATTGTAGGTCTTGACTGGCTCTTGCGAGCTCTGGTCGTTGGTATCTTTCGAGTCATCGGAATTGTTAACGTCGGATAGAAGCAGGTCACCGTTGGTCTTCTGTTCGTCCGACTGCTTCTTCTTCTTTTGACGGGTGGATTTGCGAACAGCCAGGGTCTTCGGCGGAGGCTTCGCCGCAGCCTTGGCCTCATTTTTTCGGCGTCTCACCATCGTTTAGAGCTGTCAGAGGCGAATGCAGTCTCGAACTAGCCTAAAAGAGACGTACGAGATAGAAAAAAAACGAAAGAACAGAATTTTGAGAAAGAGACGATCGCGGGCTCTTGTCTCGAGCACGATGAGCCGAGACATGTGTATAATACTACATTACTACATTATATATATATTTATATATTGAATGTATAGACGAAGCGAGTATACACTGTATCTTACCTGGGCAATGGTCAACGAGCATATTTATGTAGAAGTCGAAGCAACGACAGCGGCTCCAGCAGCAGTGCACCTTGGATACCCGCAACAGCGACAGCGACGACAACAACGGCGAACTCAAGGTAAATACGTAAGTGCAACCTGAACAACAATTTCGTTGGGCTTTTGGCGCCAGACCCGACGATTGCCTAGTCCGCATGAACGAACCGCAGTGCTGCACCACAATGCAAGCTAGAGCACAATAAAGTAGCAGCAGCAGCAGAAGCGGCGACAGTGGCGGCGTCCGCCGACAGCAAGACTTAGCTCAAAGTATCATAAGGACTCGTGATGATGATAAAATTCTCTCATAAGCTGCCTGCATGCGGTCTGTTGTTGAAAAATTCGGTCATACTAACGATGTTATACATATATGATAAAAGTACATATAGTACAGTGCTCCAAGCACGAGTTGTGCGAAGATGCCGAGAAGCGCTTTACGAGCGATACTGAGAAGTGCACCATCAATAGGTTCAGAATTTTTTTTTTAATCACATTGATGTTTCACCAGGGTGATTTTTGTTTGTTTTATTTGTTGGTTTTATTTTTCATATAAACACAAAAACAGAATATGCAAAAGAAATTCTTTACTTAATGCCTATCGAAAGGCTCGAATTGACTTCGAAGTAGCTCAGCGTAGTTGTTGATAAGATGAAGCAACGTCGATGTGACAACTGCCGAAGTTGTTGATAAATACATGTGCAGGGTAGGAGGTTAAAAAGAGAGAGTAGATCTTGGGCTTATCGAGTCCAAGCCGAAATCGCGTGCTCTAGCGTCCCAAAGCTTTTTCAGGCATCCGAAGTTCACAACACCATCGTTTACCACGATGACACATCAAGGCGGCCGTGTGGTTGTCCCTTATGCATATAAAAATTTATATAATTGAGGTTCTCTTGCGCGCGTTCCTCGTGCGCGCAGGATAAACTTCCTTTTCCTGTAAATACTCCGGACTCGAATTGTAACCGCACTTACAATGAATTAACGCGTGTGATGAGTATGCGAGCCTGAACTCTGAAGTCTCCAAGTCGATAGGTTTAGCGTAGAGATAGCAAGCTGCATAGCCATGTAGCCTGCAGGGCTACTGTCGCGAGGGTAGTGCACTGCATACGCAGCACTCGGTATAACACGTATTTTAATCGATTCAACCCAACTCACGAGGTTCATTAATTTTTTTAATATTAATATTTTCAAAAAATGTTTAGTCCCATAAAATAAAGAGTGATTTTGATTCATCAAATACTTAGTCATTATTCTGAGTTACACATTCATATGAGTTGGTATCTTCGATATCCTGCTGCAAAAAAGAAGAAAGCATACCGCTGTCGACTCCATGAAAATAATGATCATGCATGCAGCAAAAATTCCTCCTGCAAGCTCGAGTCCTTTCTTAAAAAAATGACCGGTGCTTTTTCCAAGAACTGCTATTTTTTTTGCATTATTCAAACTCATGATGCAATAGGGCCGCATACATACACCAATCAGATATGTTAGATAATTACAGATAATTGAGCTTTCTAGGACATGATTAAGAAAACAACACTAGGACTCGGTGAACAAAGTAATTTCACGTTATCAACAGTGTGCCAGGGCAATTTTGATAAAACTTGAAATTGAATTTAAAATGTGCATCATTTTCTAATTTTGCTCTATAGTGACATCTACAATAGGTTGCGTGTACTTTTAGAATCATGTGTCAGAATTCATGACGTTCTCTGAAAGCAAGTGCTATATGTTGTGATGATGCCACATTGAAACTGCAGCCGACAACAAGCAACAGCTGTCAAAATATTCAACTTATAGCAAAAATACAAGTGCGATAACGTTGTTGTATTACTATTTTCGTTGATCTTTTCATTTGGGCTACATCCATTATTGCAACGATATGCCGACGATCAACGAAAGCTCTTTAATCGAGGACAATTTGACGAAAGATCTTCACAAACTCCAGGAAGATGAGGTGTCTTTACTATCTAAAAATATGTTTTTCTTGCATTTTCCTCGACCAGCTATTAATCCTCTCTCGCGTTTTCAATTAGGTCATCGTTAATCAACAATTGGATCAAATTCTAATGCGTCACTGTCACGTCGAGGCGAAACTGCAAAGCATTCGTAAAGTTCTGCCAAATGTAGCTGTTGTCAAAGCTGAGACAGAAAAGTTCCGAGATATGATACACCATACTAATATACTTGCTGAAAAAGTCAGTGCAAAAGTTCGACAACTGGATTTAGCAAGGGTTCGAGAGCACATTACTTTTCTTACAGTGGTTTTATTGAATAGTATAAACATTTTACGATAAAATTATTATTTTAGAGTAGAGTCTGTGAGTGTCAAAGTAGAGTAAATGACATTCTTGACTTACAACTTTGTTGCGAAGGAGTTGCCACCGCCTTGGAAAACGAAGATTACGAACAAGGCGCAGCTCATGTTTACCGCTTTTTATTGATGGATCAACAGTTGTTGGAAAAAACTGCTGATGATGTTTCAGGTGATCACTCTAGCGTCACTAGTTCATTAGCTACTTTGCAACAAGCTGCTAACAATCTAAGACAGGTTGTCGATCAAAAATTCGATGAAGCAGTGAAGGCTGAAGATTTAGCTTCTGTAGAAAGATTTTTCAAAATATTCCCATTGTTAGGAATGTACAATGAAGGAATAACAAAATTTTGCAGTTATCTTGCTATTAAAGTAATTATTATTTTATTAATTTTTCATAAAAAAGCCAATCATTGGGTTGACCCTTCATTACATATTATTTGTACTATACACTAATTTCAATTTATTCACTAGCTTCAAGTCACATCTCAAAAAAATCTCAAAGCAGCTTTAGACACTAGAATTACAGACAAAAGAGCATCTGTAATTTATGCTGATACCTTAACTTTACTATTTGAAGGAATCGCAAGAATTATAGAAGTTCATCAACCTATTATTGAAACTTATTATGGTCCTGGTAGATTATTAACTTGTGCAGGAATATTGCAAAAAGAGTGTGATAAGTAATGTCTCAATAATTGAAATTTTAAACTTATTTTTGCTTTTATTTAAATGATATTTTTATTTTCAGTCAAGTGAAAAAAATTGTTTTTGAGTTTATGAAACATAGAGCTATTTCAAGAAAGGTTCAATTAATTAATGAACATTTAAGAAAGCAAAGTGTTGAAAAACTTGAACCTAAAGATTTAGATATTTTACTGAGTGAATTGACTTTAATGCATGCCCGAGCAGAATTATATAATAAATTTTTAAGAAGAAGAGTTTTTGTAAGTTTTTTGAATTGTGAATCATATTTAGAACAAATAAATAATTTTCATCATATTGTAAATTATAATTCTATAGAATGATATTGAAATAAGCACTACAGATGAACAACACAGAGCTTCTCTAAAGAATGATTTTGAGACAATAATGAAAAATTCAGAATTAGCTCGTTCTATGCAAGAATTATTGGGGGCTTATTTAGCATTAGAAAGATATTTCATGGAAGAAAGTATTAATAAGGCTATTGGGATGGATGCTTTGGATCAAGATCAGCAAACATCAAGTATGATAGATGATACCTTTTTCATAGTAAAAAAATGTGTAAAAAGATCAATATCTAGTGGCAGTATTGATGGTGTTTGTGCTGTAATAAATATGGCATGTGGATTACTTGAAAATGAATTGTCCAGTCAATTAAAAAGTCGACTTCGTCAGGGATATCCAGCAGGATATTTAGATTTGGCTCAAGCTTATAATGCATTACAAACCAGTTTCCAACATGGTCGCATTCAGACATCTGATACAGAATTAGCTAGACTTATGTTTTTGGTGAGAATTTCAATTTTATCAAATCTAAGATAGTTTATTATATTTATTTCAAACACTTTAATTTAAAATATTGAATTATAGGCATATTTAAACAATGCAGAAACAAGCATAGAATATGTTGAAACTTTAAGTAGAAATTTGAAAATTGATATTGAGCAAGCTTTTCCTAATATGCAAACAAAAGAAAAAGGAAAAATTGAAAGCTGTCTAGCTGGTATGAAAAATGTGACATTCACATTGCGTACAGTCGTTGATTATGGATTAGAACAGCTACGTTCTAGTGCAATAAAACCAAGAATCAATCCGTGGGTCGATTCATTTTTGACAATTAATCATGAAGCTGATGAGGTTTGTTGAGAAATTTGAAAAAAATTAATAAAAATTATTGCAAGTATAGAAAGGTAAATTCATTTCTATTTTTTAGGAGGAGATACTCAGACATGAAACTGATGAGTCATTTGTACAAACTTTAGTTATGAATTTGGATGGTCTTCTGCAGGTATTCAAAAATAGTTTAATGGAATCAAATTATAATGCACTTATTGGAATTTTAACCACTGAAGTTACGATTCGTTTAGAAAAAGTTATTTTTAAATCTTCTTTCAACAAGGTAAAACATGACAAACATTTTCATTAATATTCACATGTATTTTGATTGTGAAAAAAATTAATCTAATTAATACTTTGTTATCAGATTGGAGGAACCATTCTTGATAATGAAATCAGAGCATTATCAAATTATTTCACTTCGTCTACGTCATGGACCGTTAGGGATAAGTTTATCAGACTGCAACAAATTGCAACTATTTTAAGTGTTGATAAAGTTGAAGATGTAACTGAATTTTGTGCCACTGATTCAATTTCATGGAGATTATCATCAGCTGAAGTTAAAAAAATTTTGTTGCTAAGAACTGACTTTAGACAAGAAGACATAAAAAGACTGAAAATTTAAATTGTTATTTACAAAAATTATAATTTTTATACTTAAAAATGTTGATTTGATAAGTTATTAAATATGTTGACCTACAAGTACATTTGTTTTCTTGTTCATTACCTTTCCTATTAAAATTAATCTAAGAAATTTGAGCATGTGATTTTATTTTCTGTAATAGCTCATTTATGGAATTTGAATATTGTACACTACCCTTCGATTAATTCTGTCCACATTTTGTCAACATGGAACATGTATAAGCATACAAAATTCCGTGTTCCAGTGGACAGAATTTATCGCAAAATAGTGTACAACATGAAACTGATTTTTTTTTCGTTTGACAAAACGAATATAATCGCGATGTATACCATACATTTAATCAAGAATTAAATGGAAAATAAAGAAAAATGGTATTATCATAACGTTTAATGACTCGAAAAAAAACGTGCTCTTTAAATAATTAAAGTCCTTCTTTTACAATATTTGATTTTTAAAATATGAAACGAGATATTCATACACATTATTCTTAACGTTTCGGGTACACACAGCTTGAATATACACAAGACAATAAAAATATTGTCATTATTTGATCAATCTTGTCGGTATATCAGGAAATGGAAAATAATTCGAAATATTTAAATAAAAGTGAGTCACTTAATGATATTTTCAACATCAATTTTTCATACATTTGAATACTTTAACTTGTTTTTATTAGAGGAAATTAGTGTAAAAATTAAAATTTATAATTTTGATTTCATTTAAAGATTGACTTAAACATATTTAATTCGATCGTATGACTTCGTAATAGAAATTGAGTGTTGTATCTCGCATCGAGACCGATTATAATACCGTCACAGTGAGTCCAGTTCTGCAGGCTATCCGGTGCAGAGCAGAATATTGTTAGTCACATCGACGCGAGTTGCTTATGTACGTCAAATTTATCATTACATTCACATATCAAACCAAGTACACTGAACTCTCGTATAAATAGTTCACTATGTTTTGCATTCTAAATAAAAGCAAGTTTTTACGCCCGGCCAGTTAATTAAAGTTTATTGTTTATTTTCCATGGTTTGAACCTGCTCTAAAGAATCTTAACTGTTAGCATAAGATTGCTGATCAATTTTTACCGTAGTTATTATAACGCATATATGCATCGATCAAAATGGAAAAAGAAAGGTACTTAATCAATTATTCATAAAATTAAATTTATAACGACTCATTCTAAATTTGATATCGCAACAGATTCTCCATGCTTCTATTGGACCCAGGAGAAATATTTTTTGAAGATTATAGCGTACAAATGCAGATGATAGAATCATCGGACAATAACGAAAGCGAATGGGCCGATGGACGTTTAAAATTTTGTTCCAAGTCTTTAGTTTTCGTTTGCAAAGACTTGAACAAACCTCTGATTAAAATTCCTCTGAAGGAAACGACTGCTGAAAAATATGCCATTGAACAGAACTCAACGAGGCATGCATGATTTTTTTTCTCTTATCATTTATCTACTTACATTCAGAAATGACTCACTTTTTTTTCTGTTTTAGATCAAGTGATATTTTGCTAGTAAAATGTAAACTCTACGTAGAAATGCTAGAAGGAAATATTCTAGCTCCTCATAAATTTATACATAAAATTACAGAATTCAAATTTGCTTTTAATTATGCTAAGGTAGATGACTGTCTTCCACAAATTTTACAATTAATAAGAGCTTCAACCCTTCCAATAGCTGAACAGAATGCTATGGTAAGATATAAATTAATATTAATCTTTACAAAGGTTTAAATAAAATTTAAATTTTTTAGATCTTGACAATAGTTCATTCAAGACAATCTCGATTCTCTTTTGATACTTCGTGGCTTGAAGATTTGTATGAAGAAGTTGTATGTGAAGTGCAAGCAAATAAAGTATTACCTCTAATCGTTAATCCAGGAAGAATTTTGTTGACTACTTGTAGAATCTATTTTCAACCATATAATAATATAGATCAGGTGAACTCATTATTTTCAACTTCCAAATCCATTGAATTAAAGAAAAATTTAACATTTAACGTTTTTGTTTATCATTTTAGTATCCAGTTTATAAAATAAATTTAAAAGATGTCAAAAGTGTAACAAAAAGAAGATTCCTCTTACGCCAAGTGGTAAGATATACTGCTTATTAAATATTTTGAAAGTATTTGTATTTATGTATCACTCATTATTTCACTAGGGGCTAGAAATAGAATGGATTAAACCGTCAAATAATCAAGTCAAAAATTTTTACATTGCTACAAAAAATCAAAAAGATAGGGATGATTTGTATAAAAATATTCTCAATCAATCAGTATTGAAGTTAGATACAGTTTATCAAAATCACATGACAATGCAATGGCAAAATGGTTGCTTGTCAAATTATGATTATTTGATGTATTTAAATAGGTAAATACACAAATTCAATTCACTGTAATTTGTTACGAACTAATAATATTTCATGTGGATTATAAATTTAAACCATTTAATAATCTAGCTTAGGAGATAGGACATTTCATGACTTGACACAATATCCAGTAATGCCATGGGTAATACAAGATTACACATCTAGTACATTAAATCTAAATGATCCAGGTATTTACAGAGATCTCAGCAAACCTATTGGAGCTCTAGAACCAGAAAGACTAGAAAGACTAAAAGTATGGCTAAAAAGTGAAATATTGAAATAAATTGTATTTTATATAGTCAAATATAATTTGAAACTAAAATTTGTATTTTTCAATTATAGGCCCGATTTAATGAAATGTCAGAACCCAAATTTTTATATGGTTCGCATTACAGCGCTCCAGGGTTCGTCCTTTTTTATCTTGTAAGAAAATATCCACAATATATGCTATGTCTACAGAATGGTCGGTTTGATCATCCAGATAGAATGTTCAACAGGTTGTTAATAGATTATAAATACTACTATTTTAACACATGCATTTATACTCATGCAATTATCTAATTAATTAAATTTATTTGTAGTATAAGTGATGTGTGGAAAAATGTTCTAGTCAACATGTCTGACTTTAAAGAACTCATTCCTGAATTTTACGATCCTGAGAATGGAGGCGATTTTTTAATAAATAATTACGGCATTGATTTCGGATTCCGACATGATGGGACCAAAATCGCAGATGTTCAATTACCGCCGTGGGCCAAAGGTATGCGAGTGTTAATAATTAAACTGAATTTTTATTTTAAAAAACGTACTATTTTTATGTATATTTATGAACTTTAAAGGGCCAGCTGATTTCATCAAAAAACTACGTGATGCTTTAGAAAGTGACTATGTCTCGAAAAACTTGCATGGTTGGATTGACCTAATATTTGGGTACAAACAAAGAGGTGATGAAGCTCTAAAAGCTGATAACGGTATGAAAATAAAATAATAATTACACATAAGTAGATGAATTTTTATTAAATGAATTGTTCAAAATAATTCTACTTTTGTCTCTGAACAGTATTTTTTCATCTGTGTTATGAGGGTGCGGTCGATTTAGATACCATTACTGATATCAACGATAGACATGGATTAGAAGTTCAAATAATGGAATTCGGTCAAATACCAAAACAAGTTTTCAAACTGCCACACCCAAAGCGTTTACTGCTCAGTGATCTATTGCTTAGTGAAACTTTGTTGTCATCAACGTCTTCCTCAAACGGCAAGTTATTCAATTTCATGGAATCACATTGACTTTTCATAATAATAGACTAATAAATTATTTTGCACGTTGCAGACATTAAAATACCTACATCTATAAAAAAGTCCATCACATTTCAGTCTCACAAACAACTTTTGAGCCAAATTATAACTATTAAAGACGACGTAAACGGGGAATGTGTCATATCCGTAGGTCACGATGGCATAATGAAAATGTATTCATTAAAAACTGGAAGTATCGTAAGAAATGTCTCATTGACTACAGTTCCTTTGCATTCATGTATATCATATAAAACAACTGATTCTCATGTCCTTGTTGTGGGGACATCGGACAATTCATTGTGAGTTTAATGATCAATTTTAAGATCTTAATCAAATATCTGATCGATGAAATTTCACAGATTATTTTACGACATGGATTACGGCAAAATTTTCGACACCCTCTATGGTCACGAAGACGTGGTATCTTGTCTGGCTTACAGCGAAAAACATAGTATGATCGTGTCGAGTTCTTGGGACTGTACGACAAAAGTCTGGCACGTTCTTCCTTCGCATAAAAAAATTAAACCTGCTGAATGCTTTTTAAGCGAACTACATCATGATTCTCAAGTAACTTGCATGAACATTTCAAGGTAAAATATTGACTGTTTTTGTTAATGTTTCATTTGGGATTAATTCATGTCATCATCAAATTCAATTTCCACTTCAGAGATGGAGATTTATTGACTACTGGTACGGAGGATGGAGATATTTTTTTATGGAGTTTAGGATACCCTTGCAAATTAAAATTTACCGTTAAAGGTATGGTTTTGAATAAAATGAAAATTATTTACCTGTCGAAATTTACCGATTTTTTTATTGTATTCTCTATTAACAGAACATGCATCGAAAATAAATTCTATTATTTTGGAGCCAGAATCCAAAAATATCATCACTTGTGCCAACGATAAATCTTTGAGCGTCATCGACGTACAAACGAGCACTCAAATATTTTTTACGACTCTCGATGAAGAACCCTTGAGCATGACATGGATTGCCAACAGCTATCTGTTAATTGGCGATAGAGAGGGATTTTTACGCTTGTGGGATCCTCAAAGTGCTGCTTTTGTTTTTAAAATTGCCTGTCATCGAGGTAAGTTGCGAATATAAAAAGGTTGTCTGAACTATTCAAATTTAATTTTGTATTGTTGTCTAAAGGTCCTCTTGTTACTTTGGCTACGACTTTTGATAATAAAAAAGTGATCACAGGTGGACAAGATAAGAAAATTATAGTGTGGGAAATTTAATTTTATCGTAATTGTACATACAACTCATCATATTATACCGTGATAAAACGGTTTTTAACGAAAATTAATGTGATATCCAATTGTTATAATTGTTGACTAATTTATATCAAACGAAATTGATGTATTTTTGGGATATATGAATTCAATTTATGCCTCTTTAGAATTTTACAACCTACTACAAAACTTTTAATTTAAATTTCTATAAAACATGTTATCTCAATTCTTTATTGTAGGAAATGAGGTATACTCACTAATTATTTCAATCGAGACAACATATGTAATTATAATTCAGTGATTTATTTTTTTTATAAGTATTGTGTGCTGATTGCAAATATAAGTATTACATTTTACTTTCATTTTGTTTGTACAATTGACTATAAAACCACAGCTTTAACAAGTGCTTTCACAAAATAAGTTTCACAATAAATATTAACAGAAATTCACTAAATTATTGCGTGATTATCAGTAAAAAATTGAAATTCATAATAAAAATTGTGAAAGTAATAGGCAAAACGGTTCAATAAATAGACATTTTACACAGCAAAAATTATTTTAAATTTGAATTGATTGCGGTTCAAGCAGTCACTTTTTTTAAATTATTGATAAAATATCCAAGTTTTAAATGTTATAGAATATTTTCTTTCGTAAACCCTCGCGAAATTAGGCTCGCGAAACTTTTAATTCTTAAAATTTTTCTATCTATACACCATTTTATTTCTAAAATGTTTAAAAACATTTTAGTTGTTCATAACAAATGAAGAAAATAATATTCCACGGGCCCATTCTTAACCATGTTGGTAAAAATCCTTTGTACAAAGCCAAAAAACCTTCGTACTTGAAAGTCTAAAATAAAAAACAAATTGTTAAATTTTGCATTGTTATTTTCACCACGAAAATTACCTTGACAAAACAATCAATACTACTAGCATAGATATGAGATGGTAAAACACCATTTTTATTTGTAACTCTTTTTTGGTTCATCATACGTGTCTAAAAAAATAATTATTTTTACATTTGATAAGAAACAATATTACAATTAATTTTCTCGACTTACTCTCACAACATCAATAGGCGTAGAAGATATAGCGCTACCCATACTAGCAACAAAACTAGATCTGCAAAAAGTAAAAATATGTTTATGAAATAACCAAAAAAAATTATACAAAACAATTTCATGAAATTTGAAATTTTACTCACATGAAATGGTTACTAATACTGTTGCCAAAATAAGGTGTCAACTCTTTTTTACTAAAATCATAGATAGGCAGCTCAACTGCCGCAATAATAGCTGCTCTCTGAGCAGTAGGACTAACTCCCTGAATGAAAAACCATAATGAAACTTTTAAGAATTTCAGTAAGTTTTTGGATAAATTGAAAATTCAAAAAAATTACCCTCCATAAACCTCGAAAACCTTCATGATTATATACATCTTTAAAACATCCTAACAGTGTTAAGTTAGTTTCAATACCAGCTTGCATACGAACTTTCACAACATCTGTAGGATTAGCAATTGCACTTGATATAGCTCCTGCTATAGCTGCGCATACTATATTGATTAAAACTAATTCATCTGTACCCCAACGATCTAAAGCTTTTTGCTTTAAAGAATAATAAGTTCCAAACTTAATAGTTCCATAAGTGGCTTGTCTTAAAGTTGCTGAGCTTATTCTGTAAATTTTTATTCAATAACATATAATTTTTGTTTTTATTTAATTAAATGGTTTTAGACATATTCAAATTATATGTAAGTACCCAGCGTATAAGCCTCTTAATCCTTCTTCTCTTGAAATTTTTATAAGAGCATCTGTCATGCCTTTATAACGAATAGCTGAAAATTTTGCATCATGTTTCTGGCCTTGTATTTGCAAGCGAGTCTTGGTTGTATCAAGTGGAAAAGTAGCTAAAAAATTGAAAACCTTTTTGATTTACTCACAAAAACTTAAGATAAAATTGAAAGATAAGTTAAATTCCTACCTAGTTCAGCTATAATAGATGCGATTCCTCCATACACAAATGGCCTCCAATCATTTATGTCTCTTTCTCCCATTCCAGTTTATTGTAAAATATGACAAACTATAAAATATTATAATCAAATGATAACTTTTTAAATGTTTATTTTCTATTAAATTCAAGAGTTAGATACTCTTATGAATAATCAAGAGGGCACTCTGTTTTTAGATATATTTTGCTTGATCACTACCAACAGTAAATTGATACTAGTGCAATGATTGAAAAAATTTTACTGATAGATAAAGCTAAGCATGTGGTGTATGTATCATATCGAGCAAACAAGCTAATACAAAAATTGTTTGCTTTAAATTGTTCTGAATATTTTTGAAAATCTAACATGGTATTATAAAAAATTTATAAAATTCTGAAATATCTCTTAATAATTAAGGTCAAACATTCATTGTACTGGATTATCATTATAATACCTGATTTTATTATAGATTCAAGGATATTGAATATTGTTTTCACAAAATAAGACACATAATAAATAATAAATTATTGACATAATTATTGAGTTCTCTCTGAACCATAAATGTAAATATTTACTTTGTCAAGTTTGAAGCATTACGAAAAATGCCATAACTGTCAGGAATCAATAAAGTCAATGTGTCATCAAAACATAAGCATTTAGAAAATAGCCACGATCAGTAATGACTTACTTTTTTGTTAAATTTAATTCAAAATTATCAGCAGTTTATTGATGAAATACTCCGCTTATATTTCGCATGGCTCACCGTGTCACATGCGAAGTTCTTCTGCTCGCGACTTACGAGAGAGGGAAATCGTGTGGTTGCCCCAAGTCTACTGCTGTGGCTGTAGTACTGACTCAGTACTACTGAGGCTATATTTATTGCACGCGATGTGCAAAGACGCATATGACGTCATCGCGCCAATTTTGTCTGCTATTCACCCCACTCTCACCGGCGAACTTTTCGTAAAAATATAAAAACATACGAATAGTGTAAATAGTGTACAGTTATACTATTTAATTGAGCTATGGCATTGTTCCAAAAGCTTTAGAATCGTTCGAAGTTTTTTTTTCTTGGAATGTACATTTGCTTTATAGGTAATAATAATTATGCTGTCTTGGCGTGCGAAAATCGCAAGCATTGTTTTTGCTGTGTGCGCTTTAACTCTAGCGCTCGACTGGGTGAATGAACATTTAAATCCCAGGGTTGTAAGTTTAACTGAAAAAGAGAGATGTCCACTTTGCTTCGGAACGTCGGCTTGTCCAGCAATCGAGGATAATGAAGTAGTGCTTGAATATCCAGATTTTTATTCGATTTTCAATAATTTGTTTGGGGTTAAAAATGTTTACTACGGTAATTTTAGAAATCGAAAGGTTGTGATAAAAAAATTAGCTCATCAATTGGAGTGGATAGACTTCGATAAGCAAGTATGCGCGGATCCTACTTTATCCCAATTTTGTTCGATAAATTCAAAAGAATTTTCGAACGTTCCAATTGACTTTAACAAAATGGTCATGAAGGAGTTGTCGAATCCCGATATGACAGATTTGCGCCAAAAAATGAGACTTTGTCCAACGGTATCGAACGTCGACAAATTGTTGCGAAATGTTGAAACGAGCCATTTGAGATCGAAGGAAACTCAAATGCATGAGCATTTTGCACACGTGTGGTCTGCATTAATGATAAATCCAGAATTTTTAATCGTGCAGGTAAAGTTGAAAATTTAAATGATTAACTATCTTCATTTTTCACCGCTGCATATTATTTTAGATTTTAAATGCCGATAATCACTGGCCAACTCCGACATTTTACGGGGCATGCGGAAGACTAATCATCGAAGAAAATGCAGGAGATCCGTTGTTAAATTTTATCAAAGAATCTTGGATCAAAAGGGCAAAGATAGCATCTAGTCTTCTTGATGCTGCTTATAAATTTACCTTTAAAGACCCCAATTTTGCTTTTTACTTAACTGATATTGCAACGGACAATATTGCGATAAATGAAAAATTAGAAGCAATTTTCGTAGATTTAGAAAATATCATAATCGTTGATAAGACACCACCAGCAGATGGTAGATTTTTATTTAATTGTTTGATTAATGCTTTTAAAGGTAGTTTGTTGAAAATTAATACAAGCGTCTATTTTGTAGTGCTAAATCGATTGAGCGATTGGAATACAACATACGCAAACCTAATTGGTATAGATTCAGACTGCCCAGATTGTTTCGTATTTTCTCCAGACGATATTTGCACTCACAGAATTAGTGATCACAACTATTATGCCGTATGCCAAGTAAGTTATTTGATGCACTTGATTTTTTATATATGATTATTGATCCATTACGTACAATTTTTAGCATATTCTCTTGCAAGGATTAAATGCTGAAATTAATTCACAAGGGTTTTTATACGATCCTCCAGATTATATTTTGAAAAAGTATCCATCGATACAATCGTTATTGCAACAATGTTCTGTACCAAGTGCAACGACGTCGAGAGTGAATGCCGGTATTAAACTTAAGCAAATTTTAGATCAAATTATAAAAGATACAGGCAAATTTTTTTAAATTTAAAACCACAACCTAAATTCTGTAAATTTTGTAAATATAAAAAGTTTTTCTCATATATAGTATTTCCATTGAAAAATTGTGTGTTAAATCACTCCGATATTTGTGACCTGTTCATTATCCATGATTTCATCCAAAAGTTACTCATTATAAACTCTTGGTATTTTTTTTATTTTATATTAAAATATTAATTAGTAGTACCCGAGATATTGTGGAAAAATTAAGATACCGATAATGAATCTCTATCGCTTCGAAAGGCTTAATAGTTTCAGAAAGATATTGAATAAATTTATAGTTTTCAAAAAATTTCTAGCATTTATTTATGAATTTCATTTGTACTATTATTATACAAATTATACACATTTAAGAATACATTTTCAATATGATCTTCAACTATTCAACAGATGCGCAATATGCTCTTTTTCAGTTTACAATTAATGAGTTATGAAAAAGTCATATTCGCAGGAGATTCTTATAAATTCGAATAGCATCAGGGTTGTAAAATTGCTGTAAAGTTACGTTACTATAACTTATCTACATGCTTAATGTTATTTTCAGTCTTTTTCTTCTTTAAATGTAGAGAAGTTTCTCTCAACTTCAAAAGTACTCGTCGAATTAAAAAATGTGATCATATTATAAAAATACATTGTGACCAGAAATTAAAATGAAACGAGACGTGTTAACGATCTTATTTTTTATGTTTCCGTAGAACTTCCAATTCAGCTTCCATTTGCTTAAATTTGGCTTGAAGTTCGTCTAATTCAGTTTTAAGTTGATCATTTTCGGCTTTGAGTTGCTCGTTTTCGTCATTCAAAATTTGTTGTTGTCTGGTCAATTTTGTGAATGCAGCATCCTTATTCAAATGTAATTCTTTCATGAGATCGACACTCGATGGACGTTTTTTTGGATCATCTTGAAGTAACCTCAGTATAAGATCACGCTACAAAATGTATTATTTGTTGTAAATAATAAATATTAATCAAGATAGGATATGAAAAAGCCGTGAATTTTGTGACTTACGAATTGGGGATCTACATGATCTAAAACTTTCGATTCTTTATTTTTCCTCAAGTCTTCCAACACTTTCATACGCTCCATCAAAGTAGACATAGATACGAGCAGCTCCAAACAAACAACTCCGAGGCTGTAAATATCACTCTAAAAAAAAGTGTTATTATAATATTTGTTTATGAAGGAACTATTGAAGTATGATGAAATAAAAAATGAACGAACGGTGAACATTCCGGTTTCATAGAAAAAAAATTTATCCATCAAACAAGTAACAAAACTAGTAACTTTTTTTTCATTAACAGCAATAACAAGATAGAAAAAAATAGTATATTTTGCACCAAGGGAGTGAAAAACTGGAAAGTCTCAGAGCACGTGTAATTTATCATCCGAGGCGAAGCCGAGGTTGATAATCATGTGCTCTGAGACTTTCATTTTTCGCTACATAGGTGCAAATACAATTTTTTGTGAATCCCCCAGCCTAAAGTAACATTTTCATTTCGCGCAGCGGGAGTAAAATGTTACTTTAGGTTGGGGTGGCACAAAAAACAAATTTTTACGTTTTTTGTTGTTTTTTCTGATTGTAATTTTAAGTTCAGAATTTGAAAATATATTAAAATCTACTTCGAAATAATATGATTTATACAAAGTTTTCTGAGGTTGATAACAAAGAAAGAAATTGTGTTAAAAATCGGCAAAAAATCGTGGTCTCTTATTCGTAATTGGATTAAAATAGATTACCCAGTTGAAAAAAACAAATTTTTTTAAAATGTTACATTTCAGATTATTAATTCACGCACGATAAGAAAAATGGGGAAGACCGCCCTTGTCCGGTATTCAAATAGTAAATGCACAAACTGCAGTGACATTCATATGCAGCGCGAACAGGATTTTTTCAACTTTGATTTAGGAATAAATTACCTTTGGATTGCAATCTCCTCTTAATTGCTCTGGAGCAGCGTATACATGAGTTCCAATGGCGTTATGGTTATTTTTGTGTAGCGTACAAGCCAAACCAAAATCACCGATTTTAACTTTTATCTCACCGTTATGTTGCGATATGAAAATGTTGCTCGGCTAAATACGAAAATTCAATCAAGTTTTATTTTGTAAAAATAATGTATAATTTATCTATTTCAATGAGCTTATGAATCAAATTACCTTGATATCGTGATGCACGATTTTTAACGAATGAATATAATCTAATCCTGCTAGTAGTTGTGATACGATAGTTACGTATGTATAATCGGTTGTTAGAGGCTCTCTATTATTCATCCACTGTCGTAATGTAGTATCGCACAAAGCCATTTGAATGTACAAATATCCCCACGTGTTCTGATTAAATTTTTAAAAAAATTACAAGATAAAATTCAGGTTTCATCATACGTATTTTTAAAGAATTGATACCAACATTTTCGGATAAATCTGCTATAGAACTAGCAGTCTTGCTTTCATAAGAATCTGTAGAATTTGCATCCACGGCTGAAGTTTTTAGCAGAAATTTTTTTGAAAAAAATTTACTTGTTTTTCTACTTTCCGAAGTTGATATAATTGAGGAACTTAAATTTTCTGCAGAAGTTATTTTTTTGCAATTTGTTCTTTTTTCTTTTACTTTTTCATCTTGGATTGATCCATCTTCACGAAATGATATTACAAACTCTGAAGAATGAGAGCTTTCTGAAAGTTCTTCATTAGATTCATTCGATTTGCTTTTCATCCCCTGTAAATGACTATCTTCTTTGCGTGATTCAGTTGAATATGAAGGATGATCTTCTTTTTTCATAAATACTATAGAATTTGAAGAATACGATTTTTCCAATTGTTCATGCCTGAATTTACTTGCATCATTTTTGATCTCTTGTGATCGATGATTTTCTCTGGATGATTCATTTGAATTTGAAGAATCAGATTTGTTTGTAAATACTATAGAATCTGATGAATGAGAGTTTTCTAAACTTTCATGCTTAGATTCATTTGTATAATTTTCTATTTCTTGTAATTGTTCATTTTCTCGGAATATTATAACTGATTTATTTGGAGTTCGATAAATATTTTTTTTTCCTTTAGATTCTATTTTTAATTTTTTTTTATTGTATTCTTTACCATTTGTACTCGTAGACGGTAAAGTATTCAAATCTGGAAAAAATTATAAATATTTTCTACTAGGTCTGAAATTATTAATTATCAAGAAATAATAGTTGTATTGAAACAAATCCGAAATTCACACATTGAAATGAAAATTTGTTGACTATAGATTCGATATTATTTACATGTTATTGTATTTTATAATGAAATATAAACATAATTACCGGCTGATGTTACTATCTCTCGTTTCCGATTTAATGACTCTTCTGAAATAATAACACTGGATTCCGTTTGTAACGGCTCTATCCATGCTGTTTTATAAGGTACGATATTACAATGTTCTAACTTTGCTAATGTTTTTACTTCATCAAGATGAAATAAAATGGAGTTTATTTTGTCTTTTCTAATTTTAATTTTTTTTATCGCATATTCCGTATTGTCTAGCTTATATTTAGCTTTGTAAACACTTCCAAAGCCCCCTGCTGCAATAAAATTTATTTCTTCAAAATGTTGTTCGTAATGCGCTAATTGATATGTTCCTATGCATCTGGGAAGTGAATATTTTCAACAACAAAATGTTATTTATTTTAAAATTAAAATATAGTTATAATTTAATATACAAACAGGGTGACTGTACTTATACCCGGTCATGATCCAATACCAGGCCACTTCAAGTCAATGGCAACCATCAAGTTTTTGATGTTTAAAATAAAAAAATTCAATTGTTTGTCCAAATTTGACGAGAAAATGACCGGATACTAGAACATCACTTCTTAGCTGGCCGGGAATCGGTAGTCACTCTGCGTCTTTCAAAGCTTTACCTTGGAATATCTCTGTTTAAAGTTTTTCTAGCTGTATCCAATAATTGTTGGAATGCGTTACAATATGCGTTTTCTTGAATATTTGTTAAATCCAATGAAAATCCTGATCGTCCTGGAAAGTTTCTTATAATTTCTTGATTTCCTTTAAATAATACTGAAAAATCATACATTTTTAGAAATGGAATTCCGCGAAAATAAATAATACTAATTATTTAGTAGTAAAAAATAATTTGAGATTTACATTGAAATAATTGTTCCTGTGCTTTCGGTTCTGATTCAAGTAATCTGCATATCATTCGTAAGGACGGTAATAAAAGCGGAGATTGCGATGTAATTAGATCTATCGAAGTATCATTTGTCCGTCGATTGGAGTGATTTCTAAACGATCCTGTGATAAAAATCATTTTTATATTAACAGTAATAATAATAAATGAGTAAACATCTCATTAAGAGTCCAATTTGAATTTAAAAGTTAATGGACAACATATTTTAAAATTAATTTCTAAAAAATGATGCAATAATTCTCAAACTTGCAAACTTTTCCGATTTTCAATTTCAAAATTCGTTAATTTTGAATTTTAATGTTTAAAAAAGGTCAATTTAAGGAGAGTTTTAGCCATGAAAATTATAAATAAAGATCATTTAAAAAAGACCCTGAAGTTTAAGCTACACTAGATAATATAGATCCCGTATCAAATTATCAGAGAGCGTAAACTTTTCTTATAACCTGTGTGTACGCAAATAAAAGAATTAAATGCTAAAGTTTTCAATGAAAAATACATAAATTGAAATCTCACCCGTATCGAAGGTAGTAACCGGTACGAGACTTCCCCAAAAATTGGTGTCTTCAAAATTTTCGTTGTCTTTCTCCATATTTTTGACGTTTGTTAGAATGCTTCCTGGGTGCCGTGCGCACATGTGACAATCAAGCAATGTGGTGAGTTTCGCTCGAGTTGAACAACCGAGCTTCGGCCCCGGCCGT
Source organism: Trichogramma evanescens (assembly GCA_902732785.1). NCBI lineage: Eukaryota > Metazoa > Arthropoda > Insecta > Hymenoptera > Trichogrammatidae > Trichogramma > Trichogramma evanescens. The sequence goes on from CACVKI010144864.1 coordinate 62,603, forward strand.
CGACTTGGCGCTCAATATTTCATATTGACCCTAGAGCTGTCGCTGCGATCGCCGACGACTTGCGCAAAACGATGACAAGCATTTGAAATTTCAAAACTTTAAGTCCGTTATAGTGTTGCATTCCAGCGGCGGTACAACAATACCTGCCCCTACATGTTACATATCACAATATCATAATATTAGTTTAAAGTGGATATATATTTGTGTGTATCAAGTGAATATGGATATATAAATCCATACGATAGATATGTGGGTCTTTTAAACCACGAATCAAACACTTTTATGTATTAATAACGCTTCGAAGCGAGAACGTGAATGAGAATTTAAGTGATTGTTATTTATCTTCTCAAGTTATTTTAGCTAACATAGAATACCTACAACCATGTTTTTTCAAGTAAGTTTGTTTGTAGGAATTTCTATTTAGATTGGTTTGTTTATTTATTATTATGACAATTCTTCAGATCAATGTTACCCCGAAGGAAAAAAAGGCGGCTGAACCTGTTTGTAAAGATGTTTCTAGTAGCAATAAATATAGTTTGTTACTCGCTCCATTTCAACCTCAAACAAAAATTAAGTTGGATACAAAAGTCAATACCGAAGTGAAATGCATTCTGGCTCTGAAAAATTCAAACAATCGACCGCTCAATGTAAATATTTTTATTAATTTGGTTAAAATTAGAAAAGATGAATATGTAATCTTCACCTCTTACTTTAGGTATCAATTTCTAAATTTCCTCCACCAGAGAGGAATATTAATATAAGTGCCACAGAATGGGCTATTGATCCAGAGAGTGATGCTTTATTAGAAATAACTTGGAAACCCATCGAAAGTGGATCATGGAGAGATATTTTACAATTATCAGACAGTAGACGAATAAAATATGATGTTCCTTTATCGTTGAATTGTACTGATCCTACAAAAAAAGTTCTGAAAGGAACCTTAAAAACAAAATCTAGACCTTTAGTTGGATCAAAAACAAGTTGTACCTCTACATCTAATTCTCACAAATCTATACTGTCAAACAAAAACAAACAATTTAATCCAAAACCAAATAGTCAGCCTCAAGTTGCAATGAAAAAACCATCAATAACTGTTGGTCTTGGTGACAAAGAGAATCGTTCTAGCAATGTTAATGCAAACTGGATGCTTGAAAATGCTAGATCAAAAAAGTATAATGAAGGAAAATTACCTTCTACCTCGTCCAATTTTTCTAAAATTCTTGATTCAACTGATTTCAAATTTTCACCAGTCAAATCAAAATTTGATTGCTTCGAAACAAAAAATTTTCATGAAACATTTACTGCTAAAAATGGTAAGGCAATATGATATTTTAGTAAATATAAAAATTTATTATTATGCAATGATTAATAATTATTACAGATATGATTATTAAATTTTATTTTAGACTTATTTGAAGAACAAAATAAGATTTATAAAGAAGAAACATCCACACTTAGAGTCGAAACTAAAGTGGAAATGACCTTAAGAAAAGAAACATACATCACCGTTCCAAAATGTTTAAATTTAGAAGAATTTCAGAATTCTATAAGTCCTGAAAACATTCAGATTCAAAATAAACATGATGATGTCTCATTATTTAAACCTACAGATACAGAAGAAATTAATGTCAATGAATATCCAGAAAAAAAGACAGATTTTTCTACCTTATTAAGTAATATCAAGTTTACCCCATTCAAAAGTCCTACAAAAAGAAATGCAGATCAAATTATATTTTCACCAAATATTTGTTCTACAATTCAAAAAACTAAGAAAACTAAATCTGATAATAATGATATCGTTGATGGGTTCAATGAAAGCAATGCAACATTCAATTTAAGTCCTTTGCCTAAAGCTGATGCAAATAGTACTTACGAATTACATCTACCAAAAAACATTGATACGAATGCTTCTTACTTAAAACCAACTTGTCTTGCTAAAACATTTAATATAGATAATCATGAATTGGATGGCTTAAAATCAGTGCCCATTAATAATCAATCTCATCTGGACAACTCTAAATTTAATATTAACAGTAAATTTTCAAAATCACAACTAGATTCTGGAACATTAAAAGATTGCGTGGAGGCAGATCTTTGGATTAAATCTAGGGATAATTCTCAGTCACCTATAGAAACAAATTTTATGCATTCTACTTTGGATAGTATAAAAGAAGAGGAAAGTGATTCTGAAGAGATGATTTTAGATGATTCATTAGAATCAAAACCAAAACCAGTTTGCATTGAAATTTCTCCTCCAAAGTATAAAAAGCAATGGAAATCACCAATTAGAAGAGTGTCACCAACGAAACGAAGTAAAATAATGAAAGAAAAGTTTCCAATTGATCCAGTGACAGCGAAGAAAAAATTCCAAATTAATCAATCAATTAAAAGTAAATATGATTTGCAGTATATTTTTTTAATTAATGTTCTATTAGATGTAGCAAAATATCTTATTCATAATGAAAACAAAGTGATTTTTTATTTATAATAAATAATTCTTATTAGGTAAAATACATGTAACATATGATTGTTTTAGGTGATGGTTCTGTTCCGGGTATTCCAGGCATCAAAATTTCAAAACTCTCTCTTGCAAGTTTAATGAAAAATAAAGATAAGATTGCGAAAAATAAAAGTTGCAAAGAAGTCAGTGTCAAATTACATGATCCCAACGACTTTTTAACTATGTTTTGCAATCCCGATCCGTTTGCCGCCACTATGACGCACGATCCATTTTTAACAAGGTACAATAATCTATGAAAATATTTCCTTTGGAGCTTTTTTAACTTTAATGATTCTATTGGTATTCAAATTTTTCCACAGTACTTTATATTATGACGATAAATGGATTTATAAACAAGAAATAGAATTCAAAAAATGGTTGAATGCTTTGTTAACTCCACCAGAACATTTGACAACAGACGTTGATACCGCACCAATCGATGTCGGAAAAGTTTGGCAGTTTTGCAGAGCCAAAGAGGTTTCTCTAGCTGAAACAAAAGAGGCTATTTCAGCTCGTTATCATACCAATGCACGGCTAAATTCTTTGCGAAAAGCTGCTTGTTCCATGTATCGCAGGCCCGATGTTATTACTGTTCTTTCTAACACAACTCGTTGCATTGAAAAAGAAATTTTAATTATAAGATCTGACAAAGATTTACATCGAGATATTGGTAATTTTATTTGTTTATTTTTCTAATTTGACAAAAGAATAATTTTAAAATTTCGTAAATTTATTCTCAGGGCTTCAAAAAATAATATTGGAATTGTTTATTAGTTACAATCCATTATGGTTGCGCATTGGCTTGGAAACAATTTACGGAGAAACTATTCCTCTTCAATCGAACAACGATTTGATTGGTCTATCGAAATTTGTTATCAATCGATTCTTCTCCGATCCATTTTTGGTGAAAACTCACTCATCAAATTTACATCCGAATATTCGTCTCAATACTTTTCAACAATTAATGAACAAATTTATGCTGAAAAAATTTTTGTTCCTCGTCTTTTTTCTGGATTATGCTAAAAGAAACAAACTCATCGGACACGATCCATGCTTGTTTCATAAAAAAGCTGCGATGAAAGACAGCCGATCTGTGATACTAACGTTCTCCCGCGAACTTCTAAGCGGAATCGGTGACGTAACTAAAGTCCTGCGTAACTACAGCTACGTCGTCTCTTACCAGCAGAGTTATTTGGATGAATTTGACTACGCTGTGAAAGATCTGTGTCTTGATTTGCGCGACGGAGTACGACTGTGCCGGGTTATGGAGCTCATGACCGCAAAAGGGGGTCTGACAAATCTTTGTCGGGTACCTGCAATATCTCGATTACAACGAGTCCACAACGTTAACATAGCTTTAAATACACTCAACGAGGCTGGTTACACTATAGCAGGTGACATAGACGGAAAGTGCATCGCCGATGGGCATAAAGAAAAAACTCTCTCTCTTCTCTGGCAAATTATTTACAAGTTTCAAGCACCGAGATTTGAAAAAGCTGCTAAAATTCTACAACGATGGTGGCGATCGAAACTTTGGTATGTGCGTGTCAGGTTTATGCTGCGGAACAGAAAACATAACGCGGCATCCGTGATCCAGAGAGCTTGGAAATGTTATTTAGCCAGGCGACAATTGCACATTTTAAAACTCGAATATGCCAAGCAACTGGAGATAAAAACTCAAGCGGTATGTAAAATTCAACTTTACTGGAGAATGAGAATGGAAGTAAAAAAACAACAGCAAATTTATCAGCAATGTAGAAGTTCTATAATTAAAATTCAAAGATGGTGGAGAAGAGTCGCATTTACAAAACCATTTGTACAAAATATGCGCTTGAAAAAACTAACGATCATCAGGTTACAGACACTTTGGCGAGCCAAGCAAGAAATGAAATTACAAAGAAAACTGTATGTTGATCTAAAGAAAAGTGTGATGGTAATTCAAACTTATTGGAGAAACCGACAATTGGGAAAAGAAGTATTTAATAACTATCAACGGCAAAGACAAGCAACAATATTTCTACAACAAAAGTGGCGTGCGACTCTACTCATGAGAAATCAACGTAAGTTGTATCTTCGCGAAATTGAGGCAGTCAAGTTTGTACAAGCTTGGTGGAGAAGTTGCGTGGTTCTGAAAAAAGATCGGAACTACTTTTTATCTCTCAAAAAAGCAGTTAATTCAATAGAAAAACAATGGATCATTAAGCACACGATTCTAGAAGAGAGATCAAAGTTCTTGATGCAAAAACAAAGCGTCTGCGTCGTACAAAGAGCTTGGCGGAATTATGTAGGCACCAAAGATTATGTGAATGCATTAAAACTTCAAAAAGTATCCTGTTTGAAAATTCAAACGTGGTGGCGATCGGCTAGGGAAAAGAAATCTTACAAAAAGATTCGTTGTAGCATAATAATATTGCAAAAGCGATGGCTAGCCACATTAATGGCTAAACGAGAACGCTCGAATTTCCTGTCGCTCAAAAAAGCCGCTATAGTGTCACAAAAAAATTGGCGTATGAAGTTAGCCAGAAAATCGTATGTACAACAGAAGTCAGCTGTTTTGAAAATCGAAAATTGGTACAGTAATTCAGTCGAGGCACGAAACGTACGAAATGCGTTTTTGGAAAAGCGATCAGCAATGAGAAAGATCAAGACTTGGTGGTTAGCGATTAAACTTGCCAAGAAAGATGCAGCTCGATACTTGAAAATAAAATGGGCAGCAACGATTATTCAAAGAAGATGGAAATCGCAGAAGTTGATGAAAAAAACGAGAGATGAATACATGCGTTTACGTAAATCTTCGATAAAAATTCAATCATGGTGGCGGATGCTTCGCGAGAAAAAGCGACATGAGGAGAGATTACGAAGAATCGCTGCGGCTCGTATCCTACAGATGAGATGGCATGCATTAAAAAAAGGTAGAGAAGTTAGACGAGAGTACGCCAAGGCGGTCAGTGCAGTCGTTTTGCTACAGGTCAAATGGCGAGCCACTCTAGCTGCTAAATCAGAAAGACAAACATTTTTACGTCTACGATCAGCCGCAATAGTTCTGCAAAAGAACTGGAAGTCATTGGCTCTCTCAAAACAATTCAAAAAAACGAAAAAAGCCGTTCGAATTTTGGAGAAATATAGATATAATCAATTGCTGAGTCGACGAGTAAGAGCCGAATTTTTGTCTTTGAAAGCCAGCGTTGAATATGTGCAACGAACCTGGAGAACAAAACAACTAAGACGGAAATTTCTCAATCAGAAACGAGCAGCCGTCGTTATTCAAAAATATTGGAGAGCTCATTCCGCTCAACAAGACTTTTTGCGTAAGAAACAGGCTGCAATTGTCATACAAAAATGGAGAAAAAATGTTCTGTTTGGAAGAAAAGTTCGCACAGAATTCTTCGAATTCAAAGAAGCGGCAGTCAAAGTGCAAAGATTATGGAGAACGAAAGCATCAAGGAAAAAATTCACAAACGCGCGCAACGCGGCCGTAATTATACAAAAGCATTGGAAAGGCTACGTAACCAAAACTAAATTCCATAATCAAAAACGTGCTGCGACGATCATTCAAAGATGGAGAAGACATATCCTGCATGGAAGACAAATTCGTGACGAATTTCTGAGACAACGGAACTGCATTGTGAAGGTACAAAGTCTTTGGAGAATGCATGGTCAGCGACGTAAATTTAAAGAACAACGAGAAGCTGCAATTGTAATTCAAAAGAACTGGCGCCGCTATCTGGCTGTGGTTGAATACAAAAAGCTGAGAATGGCTGTGATGTTCGTCGAGAAATGGCGTAAATGCATTATCAAAGCAAGACAAACAAGACAGAAGTTCATCGAGCTGAGAGATTCCGTCACGAAAATGCAGCGAATCATCAGAGCTAAACAGTTGGCCCTGCGTTACCAGCAGCTTCGATTAGCAACGATAAAAATCCAACGATTCTGGCGATCCGTGCTGGAAATGAGAAAGGCGAGAGATCGGTATCAACAGCAACGAGCGGCTGCCATTACATTGCAAAGAAGATATCGAGCCTGGCGAACGGGTTATTTAGTCAGAGAAGACGTGCGTCGCACCTACACCGCGGTGCTGAAGATCCAAAATTGGTGGAGGACCGTTTTGCAGCACGCTCAACGAAAATGGGCGGTCGGCGTGATTGAGAACTGGTGGCTGGTCGTCTTTAAAGATCTGCAAGAGCAGAGGATGATGTGGGCAGCTGCTGTGAAAATTCAAGCGTTCTGGAGAGGCTACAAGACTCGGCAAACTGCCTGTAAACGTATGGCTTTGTTGCGCGAGAGATCGAAAAAGGCGGCTGAAGCTGCTGTTCCTTCAGCAACGCTCGCTTTTCGATTGCAAGAGAATGTTGAAATCTTTAGAACTGCTTCTAATATCGGGCAATTATCGATTTGCTTGTCATCGCTAGGTAAGGCTTTTGTTATCTTCATTCAATAATTGAGCGAATTTAAAATATTAACGCACTAAACTTATGTCCTATAGATGTCATTACGCGTTTATCACCCAATGCCTGCATTAATGTATGTCAGTTCAATTTGGTAGATAAATTGTACGACGTATTAACTCAAGCTAATAGATCGCTACCTTGGCTAGATGTTTGCTTGAAAGACGTTAGTATTCTTTTGACTCTAGCCAAGTTCAAGCACACCACAAAATACGTTCTCAAGGTGAACTAACAAACTATCAAACGATTTTCAGCATTTTGGATTACGTCAATATTAATGAACGTTTGTTGTTTCTTTTTCAGGAAGAGTACATAGAACTTTTAGCTAGACTGTTAAGAATTTCCGTAGATAAAAAGGATGATTTATTCTTGTGTACCGCGACTTTAATATGGGTATTAACTGAAAACTATGATTATCTGGAGGTAATTTAAAATAATTTAATTAAATTTTTTTTACTTCTGCGTTATAAGTTCCAAATGATTAATAAATACTTTGTTTATTCTAGGCAATGAAAAATTGTGCTCAATCTAAATACTTACTAAGTACTTTGTACACTTCAATCAATAAAAAAGTGTCAAAATCTTCACTGCAAACTACTAAAGCTAAAAACGATGCTATGCCTAGTCCAAAACCAGATTGGGGATTGAAACACAAACGGCCTAGAGCATTTTCTAGTAATTCTCAAGCTATAACAGCTCTCGCAACGAGATTAAATATTTTGAACATAGCTTCAACTACTGATGCGCATAAATCTTTCAACTTGTAATTGTAAAAAATTTTAATTATATATTATCTTACATGTTAAGGCACTGTTTATTTATCAATCGATATTTAAGGTATTGTTTTTAATGGTTGTTTACTAAATAAGAAATAAATTTGTTACGCTTTTAATAACCATAATGGTTTTATGTGAAAATTAAAAAATGTTTTGAAAGTTTGATTTCTATGTATTATAATAATACTTTTATTGCAATAAATATAATAAACAATAATTATTGTTTTGGCGTTACATTCTTAACAGTCATCTTTTATATGCTTAAGATTATATTTTATTTGTTTAGAATGAAGCTGCCAATGCCTTTTGGCTTTATTGATAATACATTTCGCCTGCATTCAATAATAACCTGGTTATTTAAAATACAAAGTATAGCAACTATGACAAAGTTTTTTCAAAACTAACTATAACACAACAGAAAAATTTTCTTATTAGCATTATGCATCATGTTATAGGTTGATGCACTTTATTATTTCGAATACAGCTGACAGAATAGGCTTATATTGATGCAAAAGCTTGTATGCTTTAATTTATTTTTGTCGCGTAAAAATTTACAATAAAATTTGTTCTAAAAAAAATAGACTATTTTCTGCAGCTGCTCAGCTTTCAAAGCAATATAGAAATCAAAGGTAATAGTAAAGTTTTATATTATTATTGAAAAGTCTGAATGTTACACTAATATATTGTGAATGTAAATTTTATTTACATACAACTACTGGAAAACAGTATAAAAAGTACTCCAACTTAATTTTCATGTACAGCCTTAAGCTCTTTAATCTGCTTGATCAAATAAGCTTTTTCATCGTTAAACTGTTCATCTTCTGAACGGTCCGTGTGAAAACGTGTCAAAAATTCGATTAACTTCTCCTGATTACGCAAAAGAATGTCGAGAATAGGCTTAGGTTTGTTAGGATTGGCTACAAACACCTGCACAAAAAAGAAAGAAAAATGTTATAAAGCAAATATTTTTACATTTTAAAATATGTAACAAAAGGAAATAATTAATTACCTTGAAGACATGAAAAGCTTCAAATTGTATATTGCGTGATTTTTCTTTTAACATGTTCATCATTAGTTTCAAATTGTCTGGATTAGAGATATATCTAGTCATCACCTGTAATGAATTTCATTATTAATATATATTTGCCATAGTTACAATTTCGAAATAATGTAAATAAACGTACTGTAAAATTATGTCTATCAAGTAGAAGTTCTCCAAGTAACTTCAAACTTTGTCGGCGAGTTACATAATTTTCTGAATTAAGTAATCGTTGATAATGTGAGAAAACTTTATCGTAATTAACTTCTAAGAATTCAGCACTGAGAATTTTATGCCTAGTAAGAAGTTCCTGAAAACAATTGTTAGTTCAGGTAATTTATTAGAATTTTATTCAATTGCAAGCTCTATGACTGGTTTAATTTTTTACCTTGAAAGTTGAAAAAGCATCAGAAGCTATGTCAAAAGTTGATACTTCAACATATCTGAAGAAATTGTAGAAATCATCGGAGTATATCATAATTTTTGCCAAAGCTTCATATCGAGCACATTCTCTCAGCATTGTACCACAGTTTAATGCAATATCTTGATGTTCATATCTGCAAATAATTTTATAAAGACAGTCAGATTTTGGTTTATTTTGGATAAAATTTAAGGTTGATTCTTGACTCACCCTGACATCAAAGTGAATAAAATTTCTGATTTTGTACAGATATATTCTACAGTAGGAGATCTTGTACCAATCTGTCTACGCAAAATGTTATTAAAAACTTGAGCAACATCCTTTTTGCCCTGTAATTTTAAAAAGTAATGAGTGATGTAATTAATATTTTTTTTTAAAGATATGAAAAAGCTGTAGAAAACTCACCTCAAAATCTATTCGACTCAAATTTTGAACTAGCAATAACAGAAGATTGCTGTTATAAAGCTCTTGTGCTAATTGAGCAACTACTATGTCAGCTTGTGGTTCTGATTCAGCAGTTCCATACAGCATATTTTTTATGTGAACTAAATTTTTACTTACATCCTCTTGTGCCTAACGAATACATAGAAATATCAGAGATATAAAAATATTTTTCTTTTGAAAAAATTTCGAAACAATAAATGCTCTGCAATTATATGTACCTTCTCAACTTTTTTATCACCTCGCTCTAGAGCATTGACTGCTTCTTTAAGAGCCTTTACTACTTCGGCAGGGCTTTTCTGTGATTTACCAAAAAGCGGCATGATTTCTGCAAGGATTAAAAAACGTCAATTAATAATCGGACCGTGCCATTACGCGATGCAAAATTGCTGGCGATAACGGTGATTAATTGTTTCAAATGGTTCAGTAGGACAAAAACACTCATGAAAAGTATAGTTGTGTACGCACTTGTAAACAAAGTGAAATGACCTGGTTTTTTTATAACAGTAGCATGTGAGAGAAGTAGAGAAATTAAAAGGTATGGAATACTAACAATAGATCATGGAAGATTGGGCATACAGCGCTTACCAATGGATGTATGCGTGAAAATGCGTGTGTGTAAGCGAGTCTATGTATGCGTGTGTATATTCAGGCCTTTGCTGCTATCGATACGTCAAAATAATAGCGTAATGCGCAAAACGCAGTACATCCGCTTTGTATATAAGTGCTATATATGTTTACAAAGATGACTGCGGCTATGCAATATCGGCCAGTTTGACTCCACAATCCCTAATATTATGTATGAATGTATGAATGTATGTATGTATGTATACTGTACAAGTATGTACACAGGTGATAACTCGAGTTTGCCAAAGATGAAAGCGCGACCAAGTCGCGCTGGGTAGAATCGCACTATTATATTCTCGCACGCATACATTCGCACATTACGTATAGGTAGATGTGCGCGTGAATATAAAAGAGATATATAGAGAGGGCGATCACGAAACTAAAAGTATATAGTTATATAGCAATAGAATATACAAAAACGGAGTCGAGAGAATGCGAAGGAGTTTGCTTGGGTCGGAGCAGTGTTTGTGTGAATTCGCGCGATATGTGTGCACGTAAAAGAGAGCGAGAGAGAGAGAGAGAGAGAGAGAGAAAGCTTACATGGAAGAAACTCACCTTTTTTTTTCTAGAGTATGTATACAAAAGGTGATTGCAGCTGCGGAGATGGACAGCAGTGTCAACGGCGAGTGTCAGAAATAAGGCGCAGCACGCGACTCTCGTTTCGAGAGTTTATTTAGTTGAATGTATATAAGCACGGCTCTGACAACAACGAGAGAGTATATAGGCGACCGATGCACACACACTGCACATATATATGTATACAGACACAACAAGATTCGTTCGGCTGGTATATATAATATACCTATAACTCTCTATGTATATAGCTGTTGAAGTATTCTCTGAGTGTATACGTGCTGTATATAATGTGTATATATGTAGGCCTCGTTTATCCGTCTGCTAGGAAGCAGCAGAAGCTCATGGTCGTCGTCGTCGTCGTCGTCGTTGAGCGTCGTGTGCGATCGGAAGCGGGTGACAACAAGCACGTCGCGAGCTTTTTATTGTATTTTACGACGGATCATTAGCAGATAAAAGTCGGCGTAATTTTGGGAAAAATTGACGATTTGCGCTGCTGTCGACGCGCAATAACAAAGACGGCCGTACACAGCGTATGCGCGGCGCCGTATACACGAAATACACAAACACAGGCACTAGGCAATTTCACTGGTCGCAGACTACAGAACAGCGGACTGTTATCAGTTGTATGTATACAATTTAGCGCTGACCAATCTGTCTCTCACACACACGGTACACACGCGCGCGTGCTCATAATATACACAGTACACGCGTATAGGTATAGGTGTATACAAAAAGCGAGAGAAAGAAACACACGGAAACCAGTAGCAGCGTCTCTCGTTGCTCCGATTTATTACGTACGCGATCTGGTTTCACACAGCCCGCAGAGTGTGTCAGACAACCCAGAGTCCGTCTTTGTCGCTCTAGTGCGGTCAGCAGCAGCAACAGCACAGCAGAGCTGTGTTGTGGATAGAGGTATTTTATGCGCTGATCGACCAACTGCGCGTCGCGAGAGAGCTCAGCTGCTGTATTGTATACGTATACGTATAGGCACGAACGTGTAAATGTGTGTATACACCAACACAAGCAGTAACGGACGCTTTGCTATATCCTTAAACTCAATTGTTATTATCGAGAAAAAGAGCGAGAGAAAGAGAAAGAAAAATAGAGAAGGGGGACGCACGCGAACCGTAATCGTCGACCGTCAAAGGAGGACTGATGATGCTCGTGCAAGCTCAGCGACGAGAGCGTTTGACTGACTAAGGCTATATAGGTATATGCGGTACACGTATCAGACGCAAAAACATAATGCATGCATTGACGTCTATGCGCCTGACGTATAGCGATGGCACGTATATATACATACGATTATCTGTACCCTTTCTCTCTTCCTCTTTTTGCACAGTCGATCTGTTTACAAGAGTGTGCACAAACCTCGATGGACCTGAAAACCTTTCAACGGAAAATTGACTCATTATTCGCTTTTCGTTTTAGCGATTTAATGCCATGATTGCGCTGCGGGATAGGCAAATGATCCTTACAAATTATATATTCAAACGCCTCGAGCTCTTTAAATTTGTGTCTTACCTGCTTGGTAGTGTCATATGATGCGTGGTAAGCGTAAAGAGCACGATTCACCCTCCGCAGCGTTTACGTTTGTTACATACTTCTGTAGTGGTAACTCTCGGAAAAACCCAAAAGGAGACGGGGG
>CACVKI010144864.1:75125-87301 GCA_902732785.1 Trichogramma evanescens
ATGAAAAATTTCACATAAATTATATTTTATTCAGATTCATGTGCTTCAAAAATCTGACGATAATCACGAAAGTGAACTTGACGACTTGGCAATCGAGTTGGAATGTAAAGACATGAAGCCGAGCGTGGATTTATTAGCAGTTACGAAAGTTGAAAATTGGTCTGAAGATCACTTGGCGGCTATTAAAAATAGTAACGAACATCAAACTCAAAACATTAAATTAGAAGCTGTAGATACAGTTAAAAAGGAATCGTTTGTGGATGACGCCAATCAATTGAATATGAACTCAAACTGTGAACTCCGTGAGTCAAAGAAAAGAAAAACAGTTGTAAAAAATGTGGATTATAAACATAAACTCAAAAAACACATTGATACGCCGAGTCGTAAAACCACCCAGACTTGTGATATATATAAAAAAAAATGTTCAACGAAGAGGACTCTCAAAACTCACATCGACTCGGTACATCTTAAAATTACTCATGCCTGTGACTTATGTAAAAAGTCATTCTCACTTAAAAGTTATCTCAACAAACATATTGAAGCGATACATAATGGTAAAACTCCCACATGCGATATCTGCGGAAAGACGTTCTCTCAAAAGGGTAATCTTCAAACCCACATCAAATCGGTGCATAATAGTGAAAACAGTAACGAATGTGACGCGTGTGGCAAGAAATTTTCGCGAAAGAGTACTCTGAAAATTCATATCGATTCGGTGCATAATGGTAAAACATATGCATGCGATATCTGCGGAAAGATGTTCTCTCAAAAGGGTAATCTCCAAACCCACATTGATTCGGTACATAATGGTAAAACTCCCACATGCGATATCTGCGGAAAGACGTTTACTCAAAAGAGTAGTCTCAAAACCCACATCAACTTGGTTCATTATAGTCAAAAAAATTACGAATGTGATGCCTGTGTCAAGAAGTTCTCGCGAAAGGGTAATCTGAAAATTCATATCAATTCGATACATAATGGCATCACCTACCCATGCGAGGTTTGTGAAAAGACATTTTCTCAAAAAAGGAGTTTGAAAACTCACATCGATTCGGTGCATAATATAACAAAAAGTTATGAATGTGACGTGTGTGGCAAGAAGTTCTCGCGAAAGGATGTTCTGAAAACTCATACCAATTCGATGCATAAAGGTATCACCTACCCATGCGATTTTTGTGAAAAGACGTTTTCCCAAAAAATTAATTTGAAAACTCATATCGATTGGGTACATAAAAATATCACTTACCCATGCAATTTCTGTGAGAAAAAATATAAGAGTCAAACTAGTCTCGTTAAACATGTCAAATCGTCGCATGCGAGTAATACCCACTACCCATGTGATAAATGCGGCAAATCATTTTTACGAAAGAATAATCTTAAAAAGCACATCGACGTGGCTCATCGCTGATACATTATAGTCTGATAATAAATGTAACAAACTGATGTCTAGTTGCATTAAAAAACTACCATCTTTGATCTAGTATATTTGTTTTGCAGTATAATTATCTTGTCTAGTAAATCTCACAATACACATAAAATCGTCGCATAATGATTAACTCACACAATTATAACTTAACTAATGTATAAAATGAATGTGCAATTATGTTAAATACTATTTTTCCGTTGCGCGAGTTACTTAATACTGATAACAGCTGTTTTAGATTTTCTCAATTTATATCTTCGAGGCACTAAAGAGACTTGTATCATTTTCAGAATAAAAATTTATCTTCGTTACTCAAATAATCATGAAAATTAATTGTATTTTAACAACATTTATTTATCATAACCAATTCTTGAAATGTTTCAATTTCATCATGAAAACAAAGATTATCTCGTGAGCAAAATTGAATATGAATTATATTATCGCGAGAGATTTGACGCTGATTTTTCTTTTCAATTCTTCTAGTTCAATTTTTGAAAATAACTGGAAAGGTGATGAAATGTTATAGTGTGATACTTCGTTTTAGAAGTTCTTGCTTGGTGTTTCTCAAAATTAAACATCATGGCGTAATAAAGGTGAATAGGTAAATGAATATAGGCAGATTTATCTATAAAATATAACATCTTATTTCATGTAATAACAGTCTGATCATTAGATCCGTATAAAAAATATAATACAATAGGTAATATTATTTACAGCCATTTTTTTCTTCTTCTGCGTTTCACCGCAATATCATTTGAGAGATTTGCACGACAACGTTTTAAGGCACACGTCTTCAAGGCAGTTGAGAATAAATTACATGTAAATCCTAATAATCGTCTGTTTACGCTTATTTCGGTACGACTCATTAGAATTCAGTTTACTATATGTACAGTATATTTATATTTACGAAAGTTATTTTTTTCTGCTCCTTCGTCAGTTCATGGTAATAATATCGTATACATGAAAAAATACTATTTACACTTTTTTTGTCTTATCCTATATAAAATTACATGAACGCTGATTTGCATGAGAATAGGTATTTCTACAATAATTGTCTACTTAAATAATAGTCTTTTAATTTTTTTCGGATCAGCATCTTCTCTCTCGTACGTAGTTTTGATTCCTTATTTCAATACTGACTAGTTTTGGCTTGATCGTTTGCAATGTCAGAAATTAAAAACCGCTCCAAGTTTTCGGTTGAATTTCTCGGCAATGATTTCTGTAACAAACAAAAAAGAAGAAAAACATGAGTAAAGCTTGTTTTGCAATTTTTTTTCAGATACAATTGTAATGTACTGGTGAAATTTAATATATTAGCAAAGGGGGAGAGAGAAACAGATAGTGTCAGGATTAGGTTTTCTATTTAGGCTAGAGCCAAAGAGGGTTGCAAGACGCCCAGAAATTAAATCGAAAATTGTTCCGATTCACTTGCGAATTTTTGCGTATTCGCGCTCTCGTACATTATGGGGTGTAGTTTAGAAAAAAAAACAAGCTCGATCTCGTCTTGTATACGTGGGCCTTTCATGCTCGCGCCGACGACGACGACGACGATGTGCAGCCAACGGCGCATTAGCATAATTAATTCAATTGCCAAGTGCGATGCGAGGGACCGGATCACGCGCGCGACGGCCCTCTGTGACTGGGCCCCCGAAATGAATATTCAGCAGTCCGTCCGTCGCTGAACGAGATAGTACAACTCGTAAATACTCGAGGGGGATGATATTTTCGTGCTTGCGTGTGCGTGTGTATACCGGTTCGTTGCGAAGGGGCTGCTACAAGTCCTTTTCTACCGAAAAATGCGAAACGAGATTTCAACCGTTCGTTCTTTATTTTCTTCTTTTTTATTTTTTTCATTGTCACTGAAATTATACGCGAATAATTTTGAGAAGCGAGCCAAAAAAAATAAAATCGAGTTTTTAAATCAAAAAATGTATTCATATGAAATAAAATAAAACCCGAAGTGAATGGAAAAAAGAAGAAAATCTCGATCCGAGAGTTCACGGGGCGCGCGCGCGATTTATTTTATAAAAAAAAAAAAGGAAGGTGCGAATGAAAGTAAACTCGAAATCGTGATCCCCGGGGATGCGTATGAAACGTACGTACGCAAAAAAAATACAAAAATACAGAGAGAGGAGAGACCGTACACGAGACGAATCGAGGGAGGAAAAAGGTCCCCATTGAATTTTGAATCGTAATGTGTGCAGGGCATCGCGCGTACAAAAGATCTCTCGCTTGAATGGGCCTCAAAGTTCCTTGTACATAAAAGAGAGTACGTAAAGTAAAGAATGAGACTGATCCCTCTCTCTCTCTCTCGGTGCAAGGCAAAGTCTGCACAACGCGAACACAACAGATGGGGTGACTCTTGTTATTATTGTGTTACCACCACTACTATTACTACGCTGGATGCATTTATCGAGGAATAGAATTTTCGAATAATAAAAATTTTTGATGATATTTAATTTTTGCTCAAAAAGCCACGAGAAGAAGAAGCAAGCAAAAAAAATCTACGAAATAGTAAAAAAAGTAAATTGCTGAAGCTACCAACCTGTTGCAAATCGTCCTTTGTATCGCTAGCTCTTGATGGTGCACCGCTGCAACCCCCGCTTTCTACGCGTGCTGCTGCTGTTGATGATGCTGATTGTCGTTCTGCCACTGATTGATGAAGTGAAGGAGATCCTTCTCCTCGCTGCTCATCAGTGGCGCAGAGTCGAACGACACCTGAGTCTGCAGATTCAAGGAATTCATGGTGTGATAGCTGCCACCACCCTGGCCATAGCCTTGGCTTCCACCCGTCGAGGATGCCTCGCTGGTGAAACTCGGCGTCGGCGAGTTCGAGTTGATGTAGGTCACTTGTTGTTGTTGCTGCTGCTGTACCTGCTGCTGCTGTAGCTGCTGCGGCTGCTGCTGAATCATCTGATACTGATCCTGATGCACGTATTGATGCTCGTAATGATTCGGAACGGGCGCGTAGGACTCTTCGTCGCTCTCGGACTTGAGCTCGTAGTTCATGTCCATGTTCATGCCGGCGCAGTCGAGTGTCTGCAGGAGATTGTTGGGCGAGGGCGACGAGGACGGTGAGGACAGGATCTCGGCGTCGTGCTCGTCGATCAGCGACTTCATCGTCTCGATGTACTTGAGCGCTATTCTCAATATCTCCACCTTCGACAGCTTTTTCGAGTTGGATTTCGATCCCGAGGCACTCGACGATCCACTGCCATTTCCACCGCCGTTATTTCCAGCGTTAGCGCTGCTGGCGTAGTAGCTGGCCAGAGTGTCGGGGATGTGCTGTCTGAGGGTGGCGAAGCCGTTGTTCACTTGCTTGACGCGATTGCGCTCGCGGGCGTTACGGCGAGCTACGGAGGACTGCTGTTGGGGCAGGCTCGAGCCGTAGAGTTTCCTCTTCTGAGCCGAGGACATGCCGATGGTGGAATCCTTGACGGAGTCGTTGCAGCTGCTGCTGTTGCTGTCGCTGCTGTGCTCGTTCTGGACGATCACGTTTCCGCGACCGACCGCCGAAGACAAGGGGTTGCCGACGAACTGATGCTGCTCGCCGACCAGATAATGCTGCTGTACACTCAACATTATTGTTTATTTTTTTATTTTTGTTTTTTGTAACTGTGTCCTTTCGCAAATCACCCACTACGAAGTCTTCAAGAAACACACAATTCACTTTATTCTCGCAAAAACGTCAAATGCGAGCGCGAAAACAAACAGATCGAGGAATGTTTTTTTTTTGCGCTCTGCTACTTGCTTTACAAGCGAAATAAGAGTAGTAAGAATTAAGCGGTAGTAGTAGTAGTTGTAAGTTCGCGAGCCGATGCCAACGAAATGTGTCGAGTTGAGCGGCGGTCGGGGCCTTAAATACTTAACAGGCACGCGACGAGGCGTCCCCACCAACGGGGCCATCGCGCCGCCGAATACATAGCGGCGCGCGAGGCAAGCGGGCCCCGCACGAAGGAAGCAGCAACACAGCGAGGCAAGCCAAAGAAGAAGAAGAAGAGAGAAGAAAACCCGTCCCCATGGATGGGGGGTTTGGGTGGGGATCGAGAGAAATTTCATACATACAACCTACTCTCTCGCTCTCTTGTATACTTGCTCCCTTCGGCGCGCATCAGGTTTCTCTTCTTTTTTTCCATTTGTGCAGGGTATATATATATATATGTGCGGATGGATGGTAGCAGCGAGGGGCCTACACACAACAAGTTGAATACGTTGGTGTGTATACGTATGTGTGTGGTGTAGTGTACGCTGCTACACTCTGTCGGTATGCGTGTGCACTCGGCCGCGCGCGCGCGCGCGCCAAAGATAATACACGCACGGACATACACAAACGCGAACTCGTGTATGGGTAGCTTGGGGTATACCGGTCTGTGCAGTATTATACACACACACACATCAACGGCATGTGCGTCGAATTGCACTGGCGGCGGCGCGCGTATACACACACACAGACACATACGTGTATACATTTGCCCCCGCGCTCGCGTCGCGCGCGACCGGTCCCTACTACTACTCCCTTCCATCCCTATGGTGTATACGGCACGTATAGGGAGATCGGGAGCGAGCGAGCGGCACGCGACCTCCCCCACCTGAGAGAAAACGGCCAACTTGTGCTGCTGCTGCTGCTGCTGCTGCCGCTGCTACCAGTGGTACCACACCGTATACACTATATACCTATATGGATCTTGCTATACGGTGGCGCGCGACTTTCGCCGTATATAGTGGAGTGTATATGATATACAGTACATATCGCGAAGCTCTTATCCTTTCTTGCGGCCGCAAAGATATGCTGCTTTTATGGTCGCGATGCAAAACCGATTCGTCGTCGTATGTGTACGTACGCGCCGCTATAATACCGATGAAATTGAGAGTAGTACATGTTGCAAATTAGCAGTACCGATTTTTCACGCACAAATCATTGTTTCAATGCCGAGATCTATGATCACTTCGTGCGGTATCTACGATGAGCGAATTCGTTATGTTTCAGTTTGCGATTTTCAGTCGAGTGCGACGGTCATCGGTTCGAGATACTATCCATAATTGCTTTGGGGTGTTGATAATAATAGATTAATGAATTTTATAATTAATGAATGATAATGCTCGAGTTTCGGATCTACGAATTCTTTTCGTGCTTCGATTAATCATATGTATTGGCTCATTCGATTGAAAGCTCCGATGACGAAATTCGAACTTAGAACTAATCTAATTCACTTGTAGAAAAGAATAAAGTCTCTACGAAACATAAGCGCTTGGATGCTGCGGCCACAGTCACTGCTGCTGCTGTACATAAAGTAAAAATTCAGGGGACTGTAGAGCAGCGCCACTGTACGAAATAGTGGCAACGAGGCAAGTTGCTCGGAGCGCTCGAGGCAATGGCTATACATCAGTATTTTTCTTCCTTGCTAGCTGCTCTCGTTCTTTCCTTTCCTTCTCTCTCTCTCTCTCTATCGCTATCTCACTCGTTCGTTGCGTACGCGTATAAAAAATTCGGTACATATATACATGGCGAGGCGCGAGCCAGGAATACATATACACACACACACACACATATGACCGGCAGCAAAAAACGCGTAGCAGAGCAGAGAGGAGGGCCCGAGTGGCGGCAGGCAGCAGCAGCATACACCGGTCCGAAAAAGAGAAACGAGAAAGAAGAAGCGAGCGAGCTATAAGGGGGAAACCAGGCGCGAGCCCGGCAGTAGGCCTCTCTTACTCGTGCCCATCGAGGAGCCTGTGCACCATACCAGCAGCAGCATGCCGAAAAACCAAAGCGACTCGAGAGAGAAAAGAGAAAGAAGAAAGAAGGGGAAGGGGAAGGCCGTCGCGCGCGCGCGAACGAACTGCAGCTAAGGCAGCAGCAGCCAAAAATATATATATCGAAGATAAGCCGAGGAAGCAGTATAAGGTGTATGTATGTGTACGAGGAGGAAAGGAAGAGATAAGTTTTGGGGCACACACAACGCATGCGAGCTCGGCGCTGCTCTGAATAGAGAGCGAACCGAACGAGAGAGAGAAGAAAGAGAGCGATGCACCGGCAGCAGCAACGGAGCTCACGAAAAGTGAGGTGCATTGAGCTCTGAGCTCTGAGAGAGAGAGAGAGAGAGAAAAGAGATAAGAGCCCAGGGAGATTTACGGCTCGAGGTCCTTAACGTCGGTTGTTAAATTGGTTTTTACGGAGGCTCTTTCACTCTCTTTTGCGCTTAGTAAGCGCAACAACAACAACCCTTGCTGCAAAACACAGCACGCACAGCACCCATAATACTTTTGATAAAGAGTTCGACCGATCCAAAACGAGCTTCGACGTTTACGGCCCTTTTTTCGTCTAATACGTGTACCGCGCGCGCGAAAAAAGAGTCCGCGGTGCGATGGTAAGCCCAAAGAAGAAGAAGAAGACGAGTGCGTATACACGCGAATCGTAAAAAAAATATGCCGCTATACGCATCGTCGATGATGCTCCTGCTCGTCTTCTTCTCCCTTTCTTTTATCCTTTTTTTGTTGTTGTCGTACGCGTATATGATATAAAAATATAAATACGTGCCTTTTTTTTTATACTCGCTACTCCGGGAGAGGAAGATCTTTTATAATCGTTTATGCTTCATGCGTACGCGAGCTCGTTTCGAAGATGACACCGCCGAGCGCGTACATAGCAGGCATATATTATAATGTACGGGGGTTAGAGCGATAATGGGACACGAATTCATAATCCGAAATTTTAATGCGGCCCCGACCTTAGACGATATATGCTCTTGTATGTCTCGGCTATATATAGCTCGGCGAATGTAAAAGGTTAGATATATATGCGTATACGCGCATATATAAAAAAAATACCTGTACCCGAGGACAAGAGAGAGAAACGAAAGCAAAGCACGGAGCAGAGCAAGTATAAAAAGCAAAAAAAAAGAAGTGCGAGTAGTGCACGTAGTTATACATAGAATCGGGGGTCCTTCGAAAAAGGAGCGCGTGTATATATACGAATCGACGCTGCGCACAGAGCAAAAGTTTCGGAACCGAAAGGGAGAGAATAGGTCTGTGTGCGTAATATAAGCACGCGAGCGTAATACACACATATAAGGCCCCTCTGGTATATATATATACGAAGGGCGACCGAAAGTGTCGTGCGCCGCGAGTTCCCCACCATCCAATGCTGGGCCCCATGCCTCGTATATATATATATGGGTATACGTAAGCGTGCGTCGCGCGCTCGTTCGCGTGTGCTGCTGCATGTGTATACGCATCAGCGAAGCTTATATATATTATATATATGGGGTCCCCGCGCCGGTGCGACTACCTGCCTTGCACATTGTGTGTACCTTAGCTATATACGTAGGATACATGTGCATACACACGCGCGACGCACCGAAAAACGGAGGGGAACCCCGAATCGCTGTACTACGCTTTTATCCTCTCTTCTTTTTTTTCATCTCTCTCTCTCTCTCTCTTTGCTCTTCTACGCACTGCGCGCGATTCTGATTCTGCTGTGCGTGTCTTTGTTGTTAGAAAGTTATATACATATATGCAGTAAGAAGAGATTGCTGAATTTTTCCTGAAGAGGAGGGTTGATTTAGGTCTCTCTCTCTCTCTATGATTTCGGAAGACCCTGGTAGCTACTACGCGCAGGCATATAGAGCCAACGATTCTTCTTGCTGCATCTTCGTCCTCTTCTTCTGTACCTTCTTATGCGTCTTCTTTTCTTTTTTTTTGTCAATTTTCGTTTTCAGCCCGACGGGATTCGTATATAATATGTGCTTTCTTTCTTTCTTTTTTTTTCATCGTATAATGTGTACTTTCTATTCTTACGCCTCTATTCCAGAGTCTAATGAATGCGTTTTTTTTTTGCTCTTTACCCTGCATTTCGAATATGCGTTATTGAATACGTATACTGATAAATGATATTTTTTACGACCGAATTGCCAACGGTTTTCTACTCGTCTGCCTATAAATCGCAGCATTTAATTTATACTTAATTATTATAACTCACTCGCACTCTTATATCCTCCTTGCGTTCTAAGAGCGGCACTGATTACCAATCGGATCATTTTAATTGTGTTCGGACAAATATTACACATTCGCACACCCGGACGAACGTTCTGCATTAATTTTTTTCCACGTACGTACCCCGCAGCTCTTCCTCGCTCACTCGCTCGCATCCCATTATCATCGCGCTCCGAATTTCTCATAATAAATCGAGTCAATATCACATCTCTCGAGAAAGAAAAGAACACCGTATAGCAACGATATAATATATAATGCGTATAATGTAGCGTGTACACATGCAAGAGAGGCAGAAATTACACTTTAAAATATATATAACGGGAACAGCGCACAAACGTACATACACGCGTACGAAACAATAACAGTTCGGGAGAGGAACATGCGCGAGTACCGCGCAAAAAGAGGTGGGCGTCGTTATTAAGAGGCCCCCAAGAGAATTTCCTCCTCTCACCCGACACTTCTTTTCTCTTTTCTTTTTATTTTGTTTCGTTCGCGAAATCTTTTCTCGCGTGCACCGACGTGCAATATCGCATCGCGAACCAGAGCAAGTGCAGTCCAGTCCCATACATCAAGTGGGTTTATAATGCGAAAATTTTACAACGTATTTTTCTGCTCATTCGGTCAAAATCCAAGATTCAGGAGACAAATTGCTGCGGAACGTATGTTTGTCTCCACGGTCGCCTCCATAAATTCATCTCACGCGTCGCGATATACACACGACAAAAGCGCGTTAAAACTGTGTAATCGCGCGGGTCTGAATTTCAAATGGTAAATTATATTTGCAAATGACGATATGATGTTCGCGTGCTTATATACGCACCTACCTATACTGTGTATAGGAATCCGAGTTCGCGCTGACGATCCCAAACGGGGGGACCACCGCGGCGAATTTAAAAAGCCCTACTATATATACACCGTACACTACTATATGGAATATCGATTTTCAACTTGACTGGCTTTGTGCTGCGCATCTGTCGCGTGTTTGGCTATGGCTATGGCTACTGGGATGCATCAAATTCTTTTTTCTTCTTCTTTCTTTTTTCACTTGCCGATGACTCTCTCTCTATATCTCTTCAGCGAGTGAAGAATTTGAGTACGTATAGCTCAGAGACTGTTAGTAGAGTAGGGTATAACTTTTTTGGAGCAGAGAAGAGAAACTTTTTAAAAAAACGGAGTTCCGAGTTTCGTAAAATCAAATTTTTCTCGATACGCCGGTAATATCATCCATTTCCTTTCTAATCATGAGGCCTAATGATCTATGTAAATTGTATTGTATACTCGTATAAATGGACATCATCCTGTAAAATAACACAATTCCTTATCTCTTTAAACGAATTTTCCGTTTCAACTTGCGTTCGTATTAATCGGCAATAAATAACGTCGCTGTATCCACTTGACGCGGCTCGTTGGGCAGCGTTCCAAGACGCGAAGGAGACACTCGCGCGCGACACGCGACCCAACCGTCGCGTTAAATTCGTCACTCTCGGACGCGGGTAAAAAAAAAAAAAAAAAAAAAAAGTAAACGGGTAACGTTTACACGGGTATTTACACGGGCGCAGGTATATATATGGTACGTACGTACGTACGCGTACGTACCGAGTAGTAGAGAAGACGAATCAAGGACCCTCGGCACGTATTTACGTCCCTGACCTTAGTATAGCTCGACGTTTTATTAGGCCTCTATTCCTCGCGGGCCAGACGAGAAGCGCACGCGACCGACTACTACCACTACTACCACTGCTCACGGGGCACACGCCAGACACAGACGTCTCCTCTGTGTGTATATAATATAAAAGACGTAATATGCGACGACGATGACTGGCAGCAGCTGCGCGAAATATTATTCTACGGCTATACGCACACACGTACGATGCGTATGTAAATATTATTTGCTCGCGTGTCTACTCTCTCTCTCTCTTTCGAGTTTACAGATAGTCAGTCACCGTTCGCCGCTCATCTTTATGTACATGTCGATCTTTAATTTCGCGAGTACGCGAAATTTCGCGTTTTACACACACCACTATATTGGGCCATTGCGTATATTCTAAATGCTGTAGCGCCATACTTCGTATGACGTTACAATTACGTACTCAACCCCGCGAATTTATACAATTTGAGCAGAAGACAGAAAAAACGCAACACAAGAAGACGCGAATAGACACACACATATACACAGAATAGACGACACACGCGAAGCCAAGCATAGCAGCCGATAACGATACATAATCGATAATTCACGGCCTTAAGGATGCGCACGCAGTCCTTCCCGATGTGCGATAGCCACGAGCCGAAACAGCAGACGAAAAGAGTCACTCCTATTATCACCGCCGCAGAGTGCAGATGTAAGCACAGAAAAGAAGGGGGGGGTTCGAAAACTAGAATTACTTTTAGCCGAATGGTGGGTTTTATTGAAAGTGAAGCGCCCGATTCTATTGTTTAATAATCCTAATGGTAAAATAAGAATCCTATATTTTAGTTTTCAAAATATCATAATCATCATTAAACTAAGAGTTCACATACGAAAACCTATATGATTGAATGTTCATTTATCCTAACCACGAATGACCTAAATTCAAAAATCTTCAATTTAAAATGATTTCAGTCAAATTCCACACTAGATTTATGGTAAAATCACACTGAATTGAAGATTTTTGAATTTAGGTCATTCGCGGTTAGGATAAATGAACATTCAATCATATAGGTTTTCGTATGTGAACTCTTAGTTTAATGATGATTATGATATTTTGAAAACTAAAATATAGGA